>PVKC010000341.1:0-41112 GCA_004027635.1 Crocidura indochinensis | reverse complement strand
CCAACTGTCTTCCTTCAGTGACTTAAATATAATAGCCCTCTTCTTTCACTTCATCTGCAAACTTTGAAGCATAATACAAAGGCCTGGGCCATGTTTGAAGGATTAGGAAGAAAATTATGCCAAACTAGATATCGTTGTACACATTAAAACAACAAACTCACAAGTGCTAAAATGTAAGAGGTTTATTCTTTTTCAAGCAATGTCTACAGACAAAGCATCCACATAGTGTAAACTACCAAAGAAGGATATATGAGATGGACTTACATTAAATCATTAGGTTACAGACACTTTATATGGTTCATGTTCACAAGGGAGAAAAAAGAAAAGCAAATTTAATCAGAAGAAACATAAGCAGATTTGTGTTTGTTATTAAATATATCTCCCATGATGTTTCCTTAAGCTAAGAAGAAATTTACTCTAACACACAGCTTAGGATGCTAAATATATACATAAGATATTACATACTATAAAATTTCATGTTTCTAAGCAGTTTTACACAATTTAAACTTGAATAAAATTTGTATTTAAAAAAGACCTTATTGGATTGCCTTCTGTAAATGGAGGTCATTTCACCAGCCCACTTGCATTTTTAGCAACAATAAAAAAAAGTGAAAAGATTCTAAGCTATTACTTTAAGCCTGGATAATTATCTGCTAATTTTAGTAAACCAACTCTCCAGTTTGAAGCCAAAGCTACTGCATTTTCTTTGCCCTTTAAAATAAAAGAAACAATAATTTTGACTTCTATGCAGTATCTCAAATAAGAGGATTAGTCAGGTTCAGAAGTACAGTACATAGTGAGAGGGTCATTTACGGATTAGACAGGACATGAACAGAAGTCATTAGGGAGCATTATTAAGAAGTGACATTCATTGATGGTTATATTTAAATAATAATGGCAACAAAATATGTCTTGACTCACCACTATGGATCCATCTTATTTTAATTTATTACAGTTCTCCTTAACCATGAATTCTTAACAATTCTTGCACCCATTTCATTTTATTTCTTTTAGTTCCTAGTGTTAATTTTTCTATGTGTAGTTTACTTTAAACAGGCAGACATGCCAGCCACTTTTTTTTAGAAGTGAAAGTTATTTATTTTAGAGTAATGAACTATTACTGAAAAGGAAAAAAGAGCTACTCTGATAATAAACACCTGTAAGCAGATGACACTCCAGACAAAATTTCCACTAAACATAATAATGTACACCAGTAATTAAATGAATGGAGACTACATTTGCTAACTTTTGTTTTTTGCTATAATAATGTTTCCTCCCTAACTTCCCATTTACCATAGTATGCTGCAGGATATACTATTTTAAGTGTCAAATGGAGTTAATCACCTGTGCACAACCTAAGGCCAATGTATGCTTTCAAATGACATTTCAGTAAGGGTTAAATAAATGACTAAAGGCAGAATTTGGTGGAAGAGATGTTAAACTATTCTATTTTAATGGCAAAAATTTATAGTTGTGAGAGTATTCATTATGCAGCTTTTAGCCTTCCATTTCCTCTGTGACATTTCCTTCAAGGCACAAAAGATTATAAACAGTGTATGGGATAGAATATTTTGAATTAAGAATTTTCAGATTTCACAAGACCTTTGATTTCTGATTTAAGCATACCAAAAAAGACAGAGAAAAATAATAGATAAACCACCCTCAAAATAAAAGAGTGCTTAAAGTCATCTGAAATTCCCTGCAGTTGAGATAAATTTAAGTATTTAAATTCTTATTTAATTGATGTAAAGCTTTGCAATTGATATTGACCTATTAAATATTATAGTAAATAAGACTAGTAAATATTACCAATTTGTATGTCTTTGCCAAAAAATTCTAAATCTCATTTGGGCTAATCAACATTTGTTTGACTAGTATATAAACTTGAAAAGTTAGATTGTGAATTCAAACAATTAAGTGCAATGTACCGGAAAACTCTTCATTCAATAATGATCTAGGAGGGGTTCTAGGCTTCACCAACCCAAATGACTGTATTTCCTTTCTCAACTTCAGTGATCTCGCAGTTTAATTTATTGAGCCGTCCATCTAGTATAAAGAGAGAATCCTTAGAAGGTGTCATCAGGTATTGACCAAACAAGCCACTGTCCTGGATTTGCCTGTTTTTCCGGCTCCACGGCCATTCTTCTGCATTGAGGGGTTCCTTAAGGCTCTTTATCATCTTAACCTTTCCAGAGGAGAGCTCCACAAAGAGGACATCAGTTTGTGTACTAGAACTACCATAGATGTTGTATTGGTGGGCTTCAGTAAAGGATGGCTGGAATGCCACATCAGATATGTGCAGGTTTGTATGGATATCAAAAGCTTCCTGTATCTCTCCTCTGATGGTGATGTACTGGACTCTCACAAGCCCTTTTACATCATTAACACTGACAAGATAGTGTCCATCTGGAGAGACATAAGGAGTGCCAGTCACATCGCTATTGGATCCAATGACTGAGTCAGTTACACTATCCACCAAGAGCTGTGGTGGAATTGCTCCAGTGCTGTCGGCTTTGCAGCCAATAAAGTAGTAACCACCCAAGTGTGTATATGCCAAAGACTGAGGAATGCACTTGTAGTCCTTTAGGTTAACTGTTTTGATGTATGACATGGTTTCAAGATCAATTTTATGCAGTGCAGCTTCATCTTTGTGAAGAATGAATCCAAACCTGAAAGATAAGAAGCAGAGTCAGTAAAGTAAACATAACCATAAAATGGATGCATAAAAGAGTATATTATGGACTAGTGGAGAGGATCATCACCAGTTCAGGACCTATTTATTAGGCTATACAGTCCCTATGTCAAAGTGACTAGAGAAAAATTTTAATTGGAATTTTCCCTCCTTTCTAAGTTATTTCACTACAATTACAATGCAAACTGTAGGAAAAAATGATTAAAAGTGAATTCTTTCAAACCTGTTTTTTGTTTGTTGTTCTTGGACCACACCAAATGATGCTCAGGAGTTACTCCTGGTTATACACTCAGAAATTGCTCCTGTCTAGGGGGATCATATGGGATGCCAGGGATTGAACAGAGAACCATCCTGGATCAGCTACGTGAAAGGCAAATGCCCTACTGCTGTGCTATCGGTCTGGCCCTCTTTCACACTTTTTAAGAGGAGTTACTGTCAATTATTTTCAGAATCTTCCATGGAATTGAAGAAAAAGTAATACTCCCAAATAGTTTCTATGAGGCAAATCTCATCCTAATATGAAGAGTTGATAGACATAGCACACATATCCATGACTATCACAAATGTAAAGATCATAAACAAAATACTAGAATAGAATCCAACTATGCATCAAAAAGATCATATACCATTACCAAATAAAATTCATCTTTGAATACAAGAATAGTTTAACATTTGTAAGTAAATCAACATAATATGCCATAAAAATGAAAGAAAACAATCATTTGATCATATAAATAGATGAAGAATTATATTTGATAAGATCAAGAGCCCATTCATTAAAATTAAACTCCCCAAATGGAAATTAAAGTAAATTTCCTCAAATAATAATCAAAAACCATTTAGCAAAAATCCACAATAAACATATTCAATGCAGAAGAAACCTTTTCTCTAAGATCATGCAGAAGACAAGATAGTCCACTTTCACCACTTCTAGTCAATATATACTTCATGTACTTGCCATAGCAATTAAGAAAGAAAAAGATATCAAGGGAATCCAGATAGAAAAAAAAAGAAATTAAGCTCTCAGTATTTGTGGAAGCTATAATACAACATTTAGAAAATAATGAATACTCCACAAAAAAGCACTGAGAGAAAATAAATTTATATAATAAAGCAGTAGGTTTCAAAATTAAAGTATGTATGGTTAGGATTTTTCTATATACAAATAAGAAAAATGATGAAACTGATAGTAAAATTTTTAAATACTATTCATAATTTTGCCTCACAACCAATTAAAGAAGTAAAAGATCTATATAAAGAATACTACAAAACAATAATTTAAGAAATAAAAATGAAGACAAGAAAATTAAAACATATATTTTTTTTGCTCCTAAAGTAGAAAGATTGACACCATTAATATGGCAGTACTATCCAAAGTATTTCACAGATTTAATTTAATTCCTATAAGAATACCCATGATGTTTTTAAAAGATATAGATTGAGCCCTTCTGAAATTCATGCAGAGCAATAAGTCTCCATGAAAAGCTAATGTAACATTTGGGAAGAAGATGGGAAACATAACCTTTTCTAATTTCAAATTTTATTGCAAAGTGATTGTAATAAATATTAGCATGTATTGTAATAATGACAGACTCCCAAATCATTGAAATTGAACTAAAGTTCCTGAACAAAATATCCCCAAATATATTTTAAGTTCATTTTGATTAAGAAGAAAAAATAGGAATTGAAGCAAGGAAAACATCTGAGCCAAGTGTTTCTGGGGAAACTCTTCAGCTATGTACAAGAAAATGGATTCAGGCCTCTTTCTAATACTAAGCACAAAGGTTAAATCAAAATCAAATAAAGATCTTGATGCTAGATGAGAAACCATATGTTTTAAAGAAGAAAATGTATGTGAAATTCTCTAAGACACTGCTGCTAAAGGCATGTTCGGGAATGAAACCACTGGAAAAGCAAGCAGAAGCAAAGAAAAACAAATGGTACTATATTAGATTAAAACATTTCTTTACTTCAAAGGAAACAATAATTAAGGTACAAAGACTGTCCGTATTCTTTCTATGGATAAATATCTAAGAATCTCAAGAGAATGATAGAGTTTAAGTAGAATAAAAACACCAAATGCTATTAAAGATGGTGAGAAGAGATGAACAGAAACTTTCTCAAAGAAGAAATACAGATGGTAAAAAGGCACATAAAAACTGCTCTACATCATTAATTTTCAGGGATATGCAGATATTTAGGACTGGCACACATCAAGAAGAGCAAGAACCAGTATTAGTCTGAATACAAGAAGAAAGGATCTCTTCATCCACTGCAAATGGGAATGTAGACTGGTCAACCTTTTCAGAAAACATCATGGATATTTCTCAAAAAGCTAGATTGAGCTTCTATTCGACCCAGCATATTTCACTTATGAATATGAATATTTCAACGGATATAAACACAATGCATGCACTCCTATGCTCACCGAAGCACTATTCACAAATAGCCAGTATCCAGAAACAAATCAAGTGCCTAAGAACATATGAAGGAATAAAGAAACTCTGGCACACAATAAAATACTATGCAGCTATTAGGGGGAAAATGAATTCATGAGGTAGTCTTATACATGGATAGGCATGGAGAGTATCTTGCTTAGTTAGGACCAACAAAATGACTACACTCATCTTCATGATAAAAAAAATCATAGTATAAGAATAATATCCAAAACTATAGAAATGATGGGTGAAAAGGGACACAGAAAAGGAACCATTACAACAATAAGAATAGGGAATGATAGTTTTAAATAATAACTAGATATTGAAAGTAAGTAAACAATATTCATCATACCCATTCAACAACAATATTACAAGGCACTGTGCCTAATAGGGAAAAATCAAATGAAAAGAAGATAAAGGAAGAAGGAGGAGGAAGGAAGAGGAGGAGGAGGAGGAAGAGAAGAAGAGGAAGAAGGAAAAGAAGGAGGAAGAGAAGGAGGGAAGAGGAGGAGGAGGAGAGGAGGAGGAGGGAAATGAGGAAGAAGAGGAAGAGAAGAAGGAAAAGAAAGAAGATGGTTAAGTAGTGTCTAACAGGAAGACTGAGGTGGTGTGGGAGGATAAGGAATGAGAGGGGGGACTAGGGAAACTGGTGGCAGCAAATAAACTGTTGAAGAAATTGGAGGTCTGAAAATTGTATGACTGAAACTCAACTATCAAAAACTTTTTAACAATATCTCATTATGGTTTAATTAAACATTTTAAAGAAGCAAAGCAGGGAATTAGACAAATCCTAAGGATTGCAACCCTGATAAAATCGTCAATAGTGCCATGATCTGAGAGTGCTAATGGGTGTTGCAGAGGAAGTAATATTGAGAGAGTGGGGGAGATTTCCCATCACTCTGGTGCTGTGTGCCACTCCAAGTATGAAAAACTTTGATACTATTATTAAAAACAATATATATATATATTTCATAGTTAAATTAAATAAGAAAGAAAATTTAACCCCAAGACTTTGCCTATAGAACTGAATCTGCCAAGCAGTAGGATAGGGGAGATGAGATTGATATGGGTATTGTTTCTCTAGGGCAGAATGTGTGTAACAATATAATTGCCCAAACTCTTAATCACAACTCATAGTAAGGCATGATACCTCAATAAATAAGTATACATATTTCATATAAATTTAATGTAAAGGGGCCAGAGTGGTGGTGCAAGTAAGATGTCTGCCTGCCCGTGCTAGCCCAGAATGGACCGTGGTTGCACCCCCAGTGTCCCATATGGTCCACCAAGCCAGGATTGATTTCTGAGACATAGCCAGGGGTAACCCCTGAGGATGCAGCCCAAAAACCAAAAAAAAATTTTTTTAATGTAAAGCTAGAACTAAAGAGGTTCACTTCCCTTTGTTTTTTAATATATCAAGAATATAATAGAGTTCTATAAGAAATACTCGTTATTATTCTTGTCAAAATAAATTAGAATAATTAGATAAATATATACTTCACTATAACTGGATTATAGTTAAGAATATACAGTATGCAAATCTGTGGTGCTCATGTCTCCCATTATGTATAAAATTCTTAATTCTGATAGATGCCTAATTCTGTTCAACATTGCATATGTGCTAACAGACAAAAGCAGCAATATGCATATTTAATAAAAAGCAATAAGATAATTAAATTTTGACATCTTAGCTTTCTTTTTAACCTTGAGATTTCTACCCCTTTGGCATTGATTATTTAAATGCTAATAAGAAAATATAAAACAAGTTCTTTATACTATTGCATTACTTTACCTCTAATAGTTAGAATGCAGTCAAATTTTCTGTGATATCATCCTATTTCTTTTGAGGTAATTATATTTTAAGTGGTCTTGATAAAAATGCAAAATCTCTATGTTGGGTGATAACATTACACTTATTCAGCATCATCCATGCTGTATGCTCCTAGGACTTGAGATTCAGTTGCATAAGCAGATGCACGAGAATGCCTGCAATTTTTCACTACTGATTTATTGGTTAGGAAATGGTGCCTCTAATTCAAAATTTCCCCCAGAGCAGATTGATATTCCAAAGTCTCCCACTGTTCATTAGTATCTGATTAATATTTACGAGGTTATCAACTTTCATGCCTGCTTAGTATTATAAAACCCTGCACAGTACTAGACCAAACACAGTTTGTCTAATATTTGTCACAATGAGTATAGGAAATCACAGACAGAGAGAGAGGAGTTTAAACACACTCTGACAATCACTATTTGGTCAGGAAATGAATGCAACTAGAGAAGGTGACCTATCAGCATGACATTATAAAGGTTTATGTTTGTTGTTAGATTTGGTTCAAGAAGATTTATGTGCAGTCCACTCCTTAGGCAACCATCAAGTCCTCATATGGTTTGAAATAAAGATTGGGTGGCTCATTTCATTTTTTGGAAAGGTGCTACTTCAATTCTTATTGATTACAAGTAGCTCAGAAAATATACTGGATGAACTTGATCTCTGCATTAATGTTAATGTTTAAAATATATACCTCTCACAGTTAATAATTGTACTTAAACTCATCAACAAAGTGAATACCTTTTGGGTTAGTAGAGGAGAGCAAAAGAAAAAACTTTAGTCAAAATTTACTAGAAAATTGAAGAACTTTTCAAGGGAAACTATTTGGCAGAGAAGGAAAAATAAAGAATATTTAGAGTGAAGCATGGCTGAAACACCATGAATTATAATATAGAGCAATTTTGCAAAGATCCCACATCACATAAAAGTAGGCTGTGTTTCTTGATTTTTGTGTAATGAATAATTTCCCATGTCTCTCACTTGAACAGTCCCCTAATAGGTCCTTCACATCTTTCCAGTAACTATCACATCAAATCAAACAGCATGTTATTCTGCTCCTGTTCTGCTTTCAAATCTAAGGTATGGCCAATAAAGTAATCTCATCACTTCTGCTAATGACATTAGTAATTTTTCATGAGCTGTAACAGGAGCACTAATACTCCAAAGTTTGAAGAAAGAACACAATAAAAGTAAGGAAATATACAATGTACTGAGTTTTAATCTTCCATCCTCAGAGACATCACAGATTTGGACTAAAACAGTTTTCAATGCTGCTTATTTATTTGTCTGTTTTTAATATTGGGGGTCATTCCAACTATGCTCAGGGTTTACTTCTGACTTTACATTTAGGGCTTATTACTGGCAGATATGGAGGACCATATGAAGTATCAGAGATCAGTAACTGGGTTGGCCTCAAAAAAAGAAGGCAAGCAACCTCTCCACTGTTCCTGTCTCCTGACCATTATTTATTTTAAATATCATGCACTAAGGACTAGGCCTATACTAGAGGGGGAAAAATGGTAAAATGTGATGGCTCCTCATTTCTGAATGATCTGTCCTTAAACTATATAGTATACAATTGTCCAGATTTTTGAAGTCAATCTTTTCATGCATATAAATGAATTCAAATGACTGGTAAGTGTGAAGGGGTATAATTTAACACTGGATTAGCCAGAATTTCTATACTGTCATCAAACTAACTTCATTGTAACCTACAAATAAAGGAAACCATTTCCACAGTTTTTGTTGTCTGGGTCCTGAAACCTTTCTAGAAATTTAATAAAATTACAGAAGAAAAATTATTTTGAGATACCCTCAAAATTAAATTGTATTCATATTTTATTATGAAAATTTATATTTGAGGAATAGGATCCATTAATATTTCACTTGTAATTGTAAGTAGGGTTAATTTCTTGACTCCTTAATAAGTATATATTTCTAACTAACAAAAATGAAAAATGACAAATATGCTAAGTAAAATTATAATTTGTTTCTCTACAATAAGCATTAATCATAGACATACATAGAATAGTTTTGGATATTAGATATTTTAATACAACCGTTACAGTTGTCATGAATGAAAACCATAAACAATATGAGTCAATTATTTATTATGAGCTCTTTTAGATTTAGTCGCTATCACCTCATTTTGACCTTTTTTTGATTCTTATGTTCCTTGGGTTTTTTTTTCTTGCATATTGCTTTAAGGGGTCAACATTCTCCAGAATAGACCATGGCTTAGGATATAAATCTAACTTTGTATAAAGTCACAAATACTAGCATTATTAGAAGCACCCTATCAGATCACTCTGCAACAGAGATCAAGATTGACTGTAAAAAGAAACTATGGGGAAAATCCAACACCTGGAGATTAAACAGCGTATTTCTCAACAACTGCTGGATCAAAGAGGAACTCAAGGAAGAAATAAAAATATTCCTTGAGACAAATGATAATGAAGAGACAAATTGTCAAAATCTGTGGAACACAGTAAAAGCAATAATTGGCAGGAAACTCATAGCAATACAAGCCTATGTCAGGAAAGAGGGAAATGACAAAGTCAACAGTTTAAAGAAACACTTTAAGGAATTGGAGAAACAGCCGCAAAGAAACCCAAACACAACCAGAAGACAAGAAATAATAAAAATAAGAGCAGAAATAAATAACATAGAAACCAAGAAAACAATACAAAAAAAATATCATTGAGACCAGGAGTTGTTTTTTCAAAAGAATAAACAAGACAGACAAACCACTGGCAAGACTCACCAAAAAGCAAACAAACAAACAAAAACAAAAAAAGAAGAAGAAAATAATCAAATAGAATCACAAATGAAAGGGGAGAGATTACAACAGAACCCCAAGAAATCCAACATATCATGAGGACTTATTATGAACAACTATATTCAGGTTAGAGAACCTAGAAGAAACCAAAAGATTTTTTGGAAAAATATCATCTTCCAAAACTAGATAAAGAGGATGTAAAAAGCCTAAAAAGGCCAATCACATCTCAGGAAATTGAATCTGTAATTAACTCTCCAAGAACAAATCTCTAGGTCCAGATGGTTTTACAGGTGAATTCTATCAAACCACTGATCCACAGGCTCTTCCAAAACACTGAAAAGACAAGATTCCTTCCTAATTCCTTTTATGAGGCTGATATCACACTCATTACCAAAGATGGCAAAGATACTGCCAAGAAAGAAAACTACAGACCAATCTCACTAATGAACATAAAGGCAAAAACTCTCAACAAAATCTTCACAAATTCGGGGCCGGGCGGTGGCGCTGGAAGTAAGGTGCCTGCCTTGCCTGCGCTAGCCTAGGACAGACAGCGGTTCGATCCCCCAGTTTCCCATATGGTCCCCCAAGCCAGGAGTGACTTTTGAGTGCAGACCCCTGAGCGTCACTGGGTGTGGCCCGAAAACAACAACAACAAAAAAATCCTCACAAATTAAATCCAGCTCTATATCAAAAATATTATACACCATGACCAAGTAAGTTTCATCCCACAAATGCAAAGATGGTTAAACATACACAAATCAATCAACATTATACACCACATCAAACAACAAGAAAGACAAAAATCACATGATTATATCAATTGTTGCTTGTTTTTGTATTTTTTTGTTTATTAATATTTTTTGTTGTTTGTGCCTTTTTTTTATCTGTGAACCATAGTTATTGTTTGGTTGTGGTATTTACTGCTGTGGTGCTTTTTTGTTTTTTTGTTTGTTTGTTTTATTTTTTCTTGTATTCTTGTTATATTTTTCTTCCATTTTCCTTTCTGATCTTAAATTGATATTTATAGCCTCTAGAAGGACTCCTCCCATTTTTTTGTTTATTTGATCCCCCCCCTTTTTTTCCCTTTATTTCTAACAGAACCATAACTTGAACCATTTGTTCTGCCTCACAAATTGAAGAAGAAATAATGGAGGTTACCAAGTTCAAACAGCCATATTAACATCGAGCAGAAATAAAAAGATGCTCAGACTTAGACAATAAATCCAAAGCCAATGACAACAGAATTGTTACCCAATTTACAACAAGCTAGACCCAGAGAAGACCACTTATACTAGTAGCCTGGAGGGCAAAGGAGGGGGATATGTGATGCATGCTGGGAACAGAATGAAGGGAGAATTGGTGGTGGGAATGCCCCTGATTCAATGTCACTATGTACCTAAAATATTACTGTGAAAGATTTTTAAGCCACTGTGGTAAAAATAAAAATTAGTAAAAAAAAAAAAAAAAAGCAAAAGAAGTTGACTGAAGCCCCTATATTCGAAACATATGTTGAAAGTCAAAACTCAATCACACATTGCCTGTCATCTAGATTTTTATAATTCAATTATATAATTTACATATTAATACTTGACCTACATTACCTCTTTTCTAGTCTTATTTAAGAAATTCTTCTCTTTACAGTGAAATGTGTTGAAGATGAAACAATTATACAGTAGGTAGGTGCTTTCCTAACACAAAGCCAATTGAGTTTGTTCACTAGCACTCAATTTGGTCCCACAACCCTGCCATGTGTGTTATCTGAATACAAAGGTGGGACTAAGCCCTGAACACAGCTGGATAGAACTCCTAACCAAAATGAATAAATACAGATATGTGTGTATATATATTTATATTTATATTGCAGAATATAAATTCATATATGCTGAATATATATTCATATGAATATAAATTTTGATTTAAAAATAGTTTATAAATTTAATATTTCATTATAGCACATTCAACATAACTGCTTTGAGGATTAGAGAGATAGTAGAGCAGGTAAAGCACTTGGTAGTATGCATATACTATACCTGGCTTTGATCCCTTGTAACACTTATGATTCCCTGAGCATTTCAGGATTTATTTTGAGCACAGAGCTATGAGCACTGTTGATGCAGCACAAAAGCAAAACAAAACAATAAAAAACTAGCATATCTGACTGAGATTAATTAATAGAACATCAAAACCATATCACATCTGGTGGATAATCAAGAAATACAGAAAATAATATGTATACTAGTTCTGTGAAAAAAATCTATAGAATGTTTTCTATATATGAAACACCAAATTCCTCCACTCTTTTAAAATATAAGAGCTTATAAAAGAAAACTGAGAACTGTAACTTATGATAACATTTTAAATATAGCATATTCTTCTTAAGTTGATAATGGAAAAACAAAATGAAATCTGAAAAGAGCAGCCACCCTACCTGCTCTTGTCTGTTTTTCTGAAGAGTGCTTTATGCAGTAGTTGATAAATATATCAGAGGTGACATGGCAGAAATGGAAATAATAATTAGAAGACTGAGAAGTGTTATACTTATTTAATTTTTTACGTAAAAATAGTCTTTATTAGAAGGTACTGAGTAAGGGGAAGGAGAGAATAAGAATGGAAGAGAGTGATTCACTCAAGTGAGAACCGGATCTTCTCCAAAGGTGGAGAGAGCCAAGTACAGAACCCAGCATGAAAGTAGAAAAGTCCACATCTCAAGAGGGAAGTATTAGGTGGTGTACTATGTGGACAACATGTTAAAGTGCACAGAGATTTTTGTATTGTATTTTTGTGTTCCTAGGGTTTATTTCTATGAGTGGTATAGCTGGATCGTATGGGATCTCAATATCTAGTTTTTGGAAAATCTCCGTATCGCTTTCCAGTAAGGTTGAACTAGATGGCATTCCCACCAGCAATGGATAAGAGTTCCTTTCTCACAGCATCCCCACCAACACTACCTTTTCTCATTCTTTGTGATGTGTGCCAATCTCTGTGGTGTGAGGTGGTATCTCATAGTTGTTTTGATTTGCATCTCTCTGATGATTAGTGATGTGGAATATTTTTTCATGTGCCTTTTGGCCATTTGTATTTCTTCTTTATCAAAGTGTCTGTCCATTTCTTCTCCCCATTTTTTGATGGGATTAGATTTTTTTTTCTTGTAAAGTTCTGTCAGTGCCTTGTAGATTTTAGAGATTAGCCCCGTATCTGATGGGTATTGGGTGAATAGTTTCTCCCACTCAGTGGGTGGCTCTTGTATCCTGGGCACTATTTCCTTCGAGGTACAGAAGCTTCTCAGCTTAATATATTCCCATCTGTTAATCTATGTTTTCACTTGTTTGGATTGTGCAATTTCCTCCTTGAAGATACCTTTATTTTCAATATCATGAAATGTTTTACCTACGTGTTGTTCTATATACCTTATGGTATCAGGTCTGATATCAAGGTCTTTAATCCATTTGAATTTTACCTTCATAGATGATGTTAGTCGGGGGACTAAGTTCGCTTTTTTGCAAATGACTAAGCAATTGTGCCAACACCACTTGTTGAAGAGGCTTTCTTTGCTCCATTTAGGATTTGTTGCTTCTTTATCAAAGATTAGGTGATTGTATTTCTGGGGGACATTCTCTAATTACCCAAACCTATTCCACTGTTCTGAGGGTCTGTCTTTATTCCAATACCATGCTTTTTTTTTGATAACTATTGCTTTGTAATACAGTTTAAAGTTGTGGAAAGTAATGCCTCCAATATTCTTTTTCCCAATGATTGCTTTAGCTTTTCTAGGTTGTTTATTGTTCCAAATGATTTTCAAAAATCCTTGATCCACTTCTTTGAAGAAAATTACAATACAAAAATCTTTTCCTTACACCTATATTTATTGCAGCACTATTTACCATAGCAAGACTCTCGAAACAACCAAGATGCCCTCCAAAAAAATGGCTAGAGAAACTGTGGAACATATACACAATGGAATATTATGCAGCCACCAGGTGAGATGAAGTTATGAAATTTTCCCATACATGGATGTACATAGAATCTATTATGCTGAGTGAAACAAGCCAGAGGAAGAGAGATAGATGCAGAATAGTCTCACTCGTCTATGGGTTTGAAGGAAAAACAGAAGACATTTTTTGCAATAATTCTCAGAGACAAAGGGAGGAAGGCTGGAAGGTCCAGCTCACGACATGAAGCTCACCACAGAGTGATGAGTGCAGTTAGAGAAATAACTACCTTGAGAGCTATCCTAACAATGAGAATGTATGAGGGAAATGAGTCCAGGCAGGGTGTGGGGGTGGGGAGGAGGGATACTTGGGACATTTGTGGTGGGAATGTTACACTGGTGATGGGGGGAGTGCTCTTATATGACTGAAATACAACAACAATCATGTTTGTAACCAAGGTGTTTAATTAAAAATATTATTAAAAAATAAAGTGCACAGAGTGCAATTGTGCTGAAAATTGTTTTTAAGTATGAAGGCAGAAATAAGGTTAAAGAAAGCAAGAACTAATTCAAAGACATTAGTTTATTGCTTAATCAATCATGATATTTATTATTTTAAATAATTAATATTAATTAATTGTATGCAAGGCTATTACCAGAATGTCTTCTGTAGGACAAAAACATTGGTAAACCTGGGGAACATAAAACCAAATTTGGGACCAACCTTGTGTTACATACACACTAAAAACAGAAGCCTCAGTTGCGCCTTACCAGCTGCTGTAAGCAATTACATTCTTATTGTCTTTCCTTGGCTAGCACTTGTAAGGCAGACACCTTACCTCTGGCTCCACCTTGTTGGCTCCTCAGAGGTTACTCTTAGCTCTTCATTCAGGAATTACTCCTAGTGGTGCTCCTTGGATCATAGGCATGCTGAGGATCAAACTCAGGTATGCCTGTATAAGTTGTCATACAAACTGCACTATATACTATATCTGAGACCCTAGTCAGGGTACTTTAAATAACATGTACTTAATAAATGATTCTCAAGGTGTGGTAATGTTTTTGTTTTGTTTTTGATTTAGTCTGGAGTTCTCAAGGATTATTATAGATTATGCTCAGGGATTATTCCAGGCAGGAGTAAATTTCAAGGTTTTCTGATGAGTGGAAAGTTAACAATTTTTCAATATTTTAAGCTTGAAATAAATTTAAAAGATAATGGGGCCATGCCGAATGCAATGGCCAAAGAGATATCCCTAAGCAAGCCCGGATACTCACATTTTAAGTAACATTCTTGTTACTTGATAAGTAACTCAAATACCCAGCTTTTATATTAAAATATGCACAAAAACAAGTCATTCTTAATTTATTTCCATAATAAGTTCCTCTTTTGGGAGTGAGAGAAACAATTTGCTATCTTAGAGCAAGGCCGTGTTAGAGGGTTGAAGGATAATAGGGGTTAGAAGACATCAGTCATGGGAATGGTACACTGGTGAAAAATGGTGTACATTGTATGACTGAAATGCAACAATGAACAATTTTGTAACCATGGTGCTTAAATAAAGCAATTAAAAATTATAAAAGTAAATTCTCCTCTTGGAGAGTATCTTTTCCTTTCTACTCTACTTTCTAATAAACTTTTTTTAATTCTGAGTCTAAGTATATTTATTGCCTAATATTTTTATTTTTGAATTTATTGACTCAGAACTATGGACCAACACAGACACCTGCCATTATTTTTCTTATTTCAACATAAACCTATGCCTGCACAGTACATATCATCATATAGGAAGGCCAAAGACATAGGCAATGGGCAAAGTGCTTGTGTTGCATTCAGTCAACTGGAATCTAATTTCTCTCATCCTATATGGTTCCAGGATTACTGTCTAGAGAGATTCTTTAGCACAGAGCCAGGTATTGCATCCCAAAATAAACAAAAAATTAATTACAATTAAGTGAAATAACTAAAATTTATGGATAAAACAATTATAGTGAAGGAGTGGGAGACATATGATTTTATGTCTTTATTTTGACTTGCCAAGAGTATATAGGGAAGATTTTAAAGAATAGGAGCATGAATTGCCACCTCTTTAAGGTACTAAATTGCACCTTTTGTATGCTAAACTTTACATGAAGAAATGTTGTGGTTTTTCAAACTTTTCTTTGTATATTTTGATTCAGTCTGGTTCTAGACAAAATAATATAAAGTCCTATAAAGAATAAATCAAGGATGAGTACAATACACATATTTTTTGCAGAGATATACAACAAGTCCACAAAGGATAGTGAAGTGATCTCTTTTTCTTTGTTTTGTTTTTATAAATTTGAGGCCATAACCAGGAGAGCTCTGGACTGACTCTTGATTTTGCTCAGGGCTATATGGGTTGCTGTGGATGAAATTTAGGAAAGGGACATTCTGTGTGTTATATCTCTTGTGCCCAAAACAAGGATGTTCTTTCCACTGCTCTATCCTGGGAGAATGAATTGATAAAGATAGTTGGTAGTCTTTTGCGAAACTATAGTCTTTGGAGTAAAAAAACAGTTGATATCTTAGACATATGTTCACAATGAGCCTAGGAATGGGGATTGTCTCATTCTCTCTTTTCACACATTTCTTCACACATCTCTAGTCATTTACAGAAATAGCAATGGGACAGAAAGCAAAGTGGAAAATAGGGGATTTCCTGTTGAAAATAAAGATGGAAAATAGAAGACACAGATTCCTCCGTGTTCAAAAAAATATCAAATCAAAAGAATATATTGAGCTACATGATGTAAGTTTGTAATATTTCACTTGGTAATTGATAAGAAAAAATACAACTATACAAAATGAGAGAAGTTGGGCTAGAATAATAAAAAAGTGGGACGGACTCTTGCCCTGAACAACAATAACAAAAAAAAAAAAAACAGATTTAATGTCCATCCCCATGTATGGTGCCTTGAGTCTCATCAAGGAGTGATTCCTGACTGCAAAGTAGGGAGTTAGCTCTAAGTGCAGCTGACTGTGGCCCCAATGATAAAAATATAAAATAACATAAAACAAGTCAAAACGAGAGTTCTTCTTATTATTATTTTATCTATAATAAATATTTAGAATGTAAATACATGTTTACAAGAGTAACTTCTGATAGAGTTTTAGAAAATGTTACATACCTTTTGTTACAGATAGGTTATTGTATTTTATTTATTTTTTGTCCACACCTCATAGAGCTCAGGGGTTACTCATTTTTTTTTTTTTTGGTTTTTGGGGTCACACCCGTTTGTTGCCCAGTGGTTACTCTTGGCTAAGTGCTCAGAAATTGCCCTTGGCTTGCGGGGACCATATGGGACACCAGGGGATCGAACTGCAGTCTTTCCTTGGCTAGCGCTTGTAAGGCAGACACCTTACCTCTGGCGCCACCTTGTTGGTCCCTCAGGGGTTACTCTTAACCCTTCATTCAGGAATTACTCCTAGTGGTGTTCCTTGGATCATAGGTCATGCTGAGGATCAAACTCAGGTATGCCTGTATAAGTTGTCATACACACTGCACTATATACTATATCTGAGACCCTAGTCAGGGTCCTTTAAATAATATGTACTTAATAAATGATTCTCAAGGTGTGGTAATGTTTTTGTTTTGTTTTTGATTTAAGTCACAGTCTGGAGTTCTCAAGGATTATTATAGATTATGCTCAGGGATCATTCCAGGCAGGAGTCAATATGTAAGTCAACATATGAGGCTGGGAATTGAAATAAAAGTTAATATAATATTGACTTATTATAATATTAACTATATAATATTTACTTTTAATATAAATATATAGTATTTAATATAAAATGATAATTGAATATTTATCATAGATAAAATAACATAAATTATATAATATTGACCTTTAATCTAAAATTGAAATAAAAGTCAAAAGTCCTCTTGAGGCCAGAGTGGTGGCCCAGTGGCAGGGGCCTTACCTTGCATGCAGCTGACCTAGGGCAGACTTCAGTTCAATCACCTGGCATCCCATATGGCCCCCAAGCCAGGTTCGATTTCTGAGCGCATAGCCAGGTGTAACCCTGAGTGTCACTTGATATGGCCCCAAAAAACAAGAAATTAAAAAACAAAAATTGAAAAAAAATTGAAAATGAAAACATCCTCTTGCACAGTACAAGAATCTTAACAGAAGTACCATGTCTCTGGCTCCTTAGATGCTGGTATTGGAAATTGGAAACTTGGGGAAAAGATTAGGCAATGAAGATGGACCCTTCAAGAATCTGATTACTAAGCCAGAGAGTACAGCATTTAGGGTGCTTGCCTTCCATGTGGGCAGCTCTAGATAAATTTCAGGTAATACTTATGGTTCTCCAAGTCCTGTCAAGAGTGATCCTTTGTGCACAGTGCCATAAATAACCCTGACCATAACAGTATATATCATAAAATTAAATGAATAAAAAAGAATGTGATTAATGGCCTTAATAAAATAGGTATGAGAAAAAGTAGGTTTTTTTTTCTCTCTATCTCTCTCCCTCACCACGCCCCCTATAAACTCTCATTAGAAATTAAGAATTTTAGCAGTCAGACCTCTGCCTTCTCAGTCTGTGAACTATGGCAAATGAATGTTTGTGTTTAAACCACATAATATATTATAGCATTTTGACAAAGTAGCCTGAACAAGAAAGACATTGGTGCCCAAAGCAGGCAGCTGCTGTAGCATATTTGAAAATGTGGCAGCAACTGTGGAATCTGTCAAGGCCAGAATTCAAAGGTACATTCTAAGAAAACAAATAGCACTATAACAGAGTCACTAAAAGCTATCCTAGTTAGCTGGTAAAAAGAAAATAGGAAATCTAAAGAGAAAGTGTGCATCTTCTTAGAGACTATATGCATATGAACAGAAAGAAGAAATATGCATGTGAAAGGCTATTCTGATGTGATATCAGACGGTAATAAAGAAAATGTCACTGAAAATAGTAAGAAAGTAGCACCGTTTGCAAAGTGAAAAATATCTAGTTTAACTAGAGTCCTGGTGCTTTGTGGAAAGTAGAATTTATGAGTGATAAAATTAGCTGTTCTGATGATATTTTTATAGAAGTAATATTTTGATTTCTTCCACATTTGCATCATACAATATCATCAGACAAAAGAAGTGCATCGAGAAAAAGAATTAGCTAAAAGGGGCCAGGACATAAACATATGAAGACTTTTCAGCCAGCAGAAAATACTAACAGAAATCCCAAAATACCTCCAAATTCAGAAGAAATTATAATAGTTCAAAGAATTGAAGAGGAAGAATGTGAACCACAAAATTAATCAACCGCCTAGCAAACAAGAACTCTGACAGAGCTAAAAATAGAATGAAATTAAGAAATGCTATTCAAGGGCCTGAGTAATAACGTAGTGGTAAGGCATTTGCTGTGCTCATGGTTGACCCAGAACAGACCTACATGCATCCTATATGATCCCCTGAGCCAGGAGTAATTTCTGAGTGCATATCCTGGAGTAACTCCTGAGCATCGCTGGGTTTGGCCCAAAAAAACAAAAACAAAAATAAAATAAAATAAAATAAAATCTGGCCCAGAGAGATAGCACAGTGGTGTTTGCCTTGCAAGCAGCCGGTCCAGGACCAAGGGTGGTTGGTTCGAATCCCTGTGTCCCATATGGTCCCCCTTGCCTGCCAGGAGCTATTTCTGAGCAGACAGCCAGGAGTAACCCCTGGGCACCGCCGGGTGTGGCCCAAAAACAAAACAAAACAACAAAAAAAAACAAAAACAAAAAGCACATTTAGGGGCTGGGTGGTGGCACTGAAGGTAAGGTGCCTGCCTTGCCTGCGCTAACCTAGGATGGACTGCGGTTCGATCCCCCGGTTTCCCATTTGGTTCCCCAAGCCAGGAGCGACTTCTGAGCGCATAGCCAGGAGTAACCCCTGAACGTCACCAGGTGTGGCCCAAAAACCAAAAAAAAAAAAAAAAGTCATTAAAAAAATCTATTCAATATCTTTAATTTTATCAGATGAAACCTCAAATCTATGTATGTTAATATTTATTGTTTCTTAAGAGAAACTAACTTAAAGGATGATGAAAATCATTGGTATAGTTTATAGGCAAATTTAAATTAAAAAAGAAATTTATTTAACCAAACTATTGCTTATTGGCAAAAATACAATAATATTTAGAGCAAGCACTATATAAGATGTTACTAATTCTATTTCTCACACAATGTTTCCAAACATATTTGATTTGGATATTTTGGTGAATTGGTTTTATTTTTTTGAAAATTTAAAAACCAACTTATTTAATAAAAGAAAAAAAATATAAGGGTGGAGCAATAGCACAGTGGTACACATTTGGCTTGCACGTGGCTGACCCAGTACAGACCTGGGTTCAATCCTCCACATTCCATATGGTTCCCCAAGCCAGGAGCAATTAAGGAACTCATAGCTAGGAGTAACCCCTGAGCATCACTGATGTGCCCCCCAAAAAGAGAAATGTCATAATCCTAACTTAATAACACTTTACATTACAACAAATTATAGGAATATTCATGGCATCACTGATTGCAATAAGAAGATTTAGGTATAATATAAATGATGGATAGAGGAATACTTAACTAAACTATGAGTCACCTGAATAAAATCAGATGCCATAAATTTTTTAAATTATGACATATTGTAATGACAGAGTACAAGACTTTCATTTTTAAATAAGCATATCTAAGGTTAAAATAAAATCATATTTTAATATACTTGTATTTCTATTTTTCAATTAATCAAACATTAATGAGTTAATTTTTCAAAGTAAAGGTGTTATTGGCTGGAGATGTAGTGCAATGATAGAGCACTTTCCCTGCATGTGTGAGGCCTTGTGGTTAATCATCATAATTGAAAAAAATTAAAAACCGGAGTCAGAGCAGTAGCACAGTAGTAAGGTCCTTGCCTTACACACAGCTGACACAGGACGAATCTTGGTTAAATCCCTGGCATCCCATATGCTCCCCCAAGCCAGGAGTGATTTCTGAGCACATAGGCAGGAGTAACACTTGAGTGTCACCAAATAAAGGAAAGCTTATCAACATAAAACACTACCAATGATTATAAAAGGAGCTTTATGTATATCATATGCGTAAACATGTGCTATATATATATTTGGCATAACTTTAATATTATATGTATACATTAAAATAAAAACCAGAATCTCATTGTTCTAAGAAGGAAAATCAAGAGAGGCTACATTCAATTTAATCTTTAAGAATATTTAATGTTAAAAAAAGGTCATTGGTTCAAATCCCGGTGCCCCATATGGTCCCCCGTGCCTGCCAGGAGCAATTTCTGAGCATGGAGCCTGGAGTAACCCCTGAGCACTGCTGGGTGTGAACCAAAAACCAAAAAAAAAAAAAAAAAAAAAGAATATTTAATGTTAAAGTACCATCAGTAAAATTGATATTATCTAACATTACTAGGAGCATTATAAGTTATAGGCATAAAATAATTAGTAATTCCAATTAGTACTTTTTTTTTGTGGTTTCTGGGTCACACCCAGCAGCGCTCAGGGGTTACTCCTGGCTCTATGCTCAGAAATCACTCCTGGCAGGCTCAGGGGACCATATGAGATGCTGGGATTCGAACCATCTTCCTTCTTCATCTAAGGCAAATGCCTTACCACTGTGTTATTTCTCGGCCCCCCCAATTAAGTTTTTTTTTACATATTTTGCCTTACTTTGGTAGCAATTAACTTCTTCGTTGATTATTCTAAGGGATTAATAATAAATTTTAATAAAACTTTAAGCAGAAATATATTCATAACATTAATATTAGTAGTAAATGTTATAAGCTGTTCAAAAGCTTATAAATAAATTAATATTTATAAGTAATGAGATAATTACATGATGTAATGTAATACATCAAATATAATTAAATTACAATAACTAAATACAATGATTATTATACAATTTTAATTATACATTGATTAATATGCAATAATTAAATAATTGAATATAGATTAAATATAAAGCACAATTTAATATTAAAGCTAGTTCAGTGTTATAGGGAAATAAAGCTAAATATTATATGAATCATATAATTAAACAAATAAAAAATAAGGTAAGCACATGCCTAAAAGTTATACTTTACTTGAATTTAATGAATAGATCTAGCTCATTTATTTATTTGCTATATGCTTTCAATATTTTTGTTAAAGTTAAGGAGTTTTATTTAAGGAAAATTTTCTTAAGATAAATGTGAATGGGAAAGAAAGAGAAAAGATACTTGTTTAGGAAAAATATATGGACTTTACTCTGATAATCAAGCTAGTTTTGCAAGTATGCCCACTGATCTTCTGATCTCTGCATGAGATCCTACCACACTAAAATTGTAGATAAAAAAAAACATTTAATTAAATCAAGCAAAGGGATGATATATAGTAAGCTATTAGTACAGGTTAAAAGATAATATTAATTAGATGTTTGCTAGGGGAATAACAAGTGATACTATAATTAATAATACTAAAATACAAAGCATCTGAATAGTAGAGTACAGTTAAAGCTGGCAGAAGAAAATGCTTGTAACTGAGATTTCAATGATGAGAGGGTAGTACAAGACAGAATTGCATGGAAAAAGGAAAAAATGTCTTCTGATGTGGGAGACAATTTGAAAGAAAAATCTTGTCTTGACTTTGAGTCAGACCTACATGAAGGTTTCTTTCTATCTGTAGTGTACGTTCTACATTTATAATCCAAAGTTCCTATTCTTGATGAAAATTAACTGAAAGAATTTGGAGAAGTAGCCTGTTAGAGAGACTGACTAGAATATATAATTGTATCTCAATCAGGCCTTCATATAAACTCTTAATATTTAAGCAATCATGTGTGGAGCCAACCAAGCGAATCAATGATGTAATACATTCTTACTAATCCTTACTTATTAAATAATTATATATTAGTGTGGAGAAGGTGGCCTCTGCTTCATTTTCAATTTCTCTTGCCCCCAATCTGCTGAAGTTAGTTTCAAATTTCATACAGGAAACCAAAATTCTCCTAATGAGATAACATTCTATAATATTAATATGAGGTTTCTTAAATTTTATATTAAGCTAAAAGTTCTGTTTTTAAATCCAACTTGGCATAACTATTTTTACAACTATTATAGTTAAAATAGCACATTTAATGATTATCTTAACACCTATTTCCAGGTATTTGAACACTTTCCAATTTGTAGTCTATTATGTGTAATTAGCTGACTGAAGATTAGAAGTAAAAGTTGAATGTGAGTTTTGTATTGCTAATTCCCAGAAAACATATATTTCAGACGTTGAAATAAGCACTTTTACCCAATGAAGAAAAATGAATCAAAAATAACTGAGTATCCGCACTCTATAAATTTTGTTATCTGTTTTTATATCTTATTAACATTAGTAGCCTTTTCTTGGTGATGTCATTTTTGTCATAATGATACTATTAAAATATATTGTGATTTTAATGAAGAGAGTAGATAGAAAAACAAAATTATAACTGTTTGTTATGATGTAAATTAAACCAAACACTACAATTTTTAAATATGCTTACACAATAATCGTTATACTACTTAATTATCAGGATACTCTATGAATAAATTAGTTTTAATAACCAGTGTTTCAAATCAAGAAATTACTATTAAGGACAAAGGCAAAATACTTAAAACTAAATGCTTTAACAATGAACTGGAAAATTGTTATGTTCTCTGAATAGATATTAGATGGCTAACTTAAAATTATATAATGAGTGTCAATTATTCTAGGGTACAATCATGACATTTTTACTATTTTGTACACTAATTTTACATTTTATATGAATTTAGTTTTCTTTTGTTTTACTCAACTACAGAATTTTTAAATTATTTTTATCACCACTAGAGAATAGATACAGTATGCTGAATAACTGTAACTAGAGCTAAGTAGAGTTAATTATTCGGACAATAGTCTGACAGAAATCAAATGGTACACTTAGGCAAAATTTAAGACTAACATCGATATTTTAACAAAACAAAATGTCCATTTTGTATTCTTTATATTACCTTGCTGTATTAGATCTGCATTTAGTTCCATAGATTGAATCTGATTCCCTTCACAGTCACTACTTCCTTTCATAGCATAGATCAAATTCCACTTATATTGCGTATTTCAGTCAAGTGATTTAGATTTTATTTGTTTTTAAATGCAATAATAGTAAGTTTCAGTAATATTTGAATATACATAGATATAAAGTTAATCCACATTGCCTAGCTCTAAATACTTCAGCACCATAGCATTGCATTACATTTCTTATTCTCTCCATTTTTTAAATAAATTTTTATTGTGATTGAAGTTTATTACAAGTCTTTCACAGAATTATTTACGGTACATAGTGACAATGAATGGAGGGCATTCCCACCACCAGTATTGTTCTCCCTCCACCCCTGTTCCCAGCACGTATTCCATATATCCCTCCTTTACCCCTAAGAAAACTAGTGTAACTGGTCTCCATTTTACAGCTTGTTGTAGCTTGGGTATCTATTCTGTTGTCATTGACTTAGAGTTTGGTGTTCAAGTCTGATCATTTTTTATTTTTCACTACATGTTCATATGACTGGTCCTGGTATCATCATTTTCCCCTCAATTTATGAGGCTGAATGACTCAAGTTATGTGATTCTGTTGGAGAAAAAAAGCGATAAGGAAAAGAGAAGAAAAAATTTGGTAGCAACTACCAAATAAAGAAAAAAAAGGAAAGAAAAAAAGGAAGAAAAGAATAATGCACCCAGCAAAATAAAAATCACCAATTAATATCCACACAAGTGAAAAAGAAAGAAAAAAGTGGAAGGAAAAGAGAGAAGGAAAATAATATCAAAAGCAGATAAAATAAAACAAGAAAAAGGAGTGCTGGAGTGGCAGGGTTTGGGATTACCCCCACTTTTTTCTTTTTTCTTTTTTTTTTTTTTTTTTTTTTGCATAGGCACAATAAGTATTGAGGAAAAAAGGGAATTCTCGTGGCCTAAGAGATTCAGGGTTTCACCCCTCTTGAAGCATACTTTCATGGGAACAACCACTGGCTCCATTTATACTAATTACCATATCCCAAGGTTATTTTTTGTTTTGTTTTGTTTTTGTGGTGCCAGGAAACTTTCCTCTTAGTTGTGGATGAGAAAATCAGGCCATAGTACCTAGTAATCTTTGTAATTGCGCAGATCATGGGATAAGGTCTAAGATAGAGTCTTTACGGTTCTAGACGTTCTGTTCCATCTTTTTTTCTGTGTTCAGTCTTCTGTATCTTGTGCTCCCTGTTTTTGCTCAGTCCCTAAGACATTATGGTTTCAAAGGTTCTGCTCAGTCTCTGTTGTCAAAGTTGAGCCTCTGTACTAGGAAATCTTGATTTTTGTAAGAGTCCTGGGCTACAGCCTAGAGTAGGGTTTTCCTTATTGGTCCCAAGGTAAGCTTTGCCCAGTCACGGTTTCAAAGTCAGTTTTCTGTAGTTAGTGCTCTTATTTTTCACAGTACAAAGATGATTTCCACTTAGTGTTAGGTGATGTGATAGGACAACCTGGTCTTAGGTCAAGTTGTCATTTCCTCGTTGTCCTCATTGTCATATCAAAACTGGCATAACTTGGTTCCAAAGTCGCATTAGAAATCTCCCAACCAGGGGGCTGGGCGGTGGCGCTGGAGATAAGGTGCCTGCGCTAACCTAGGACAGATCGCGGTTGGATCCCCCGGTTCCCCATATGGTCCCCCGTGCCTGCCAGGAGCGACTTCTGAGCGAATAGCCAGGAGTAACCCCTGAGCGTCACCGGGTGTGGCCCAAAAACAAAACAAAACAAAACAAAAACAAAAACAACAACAAAAAAAATCTCCCAACGGAGCTTAGTTCCTGGTGTTGCTGCAGGGAGCTGTATCAGTTCTACGTCTGGGATCTGGAGTTTGAGATTGAATTAACAATGTTCAATCTCATGGAGACTGAGTTGTATTCACATGTCCAGGATGGGAGGCACACTTGTGTTATAAAAAGTGTGAGTTCTTATCCTTAGAAGATAGGATGTAGTTTCTGTGTCTATGTTTTCCCCTTTCTTTACTGTGCCTATACAAATATTTTCTCCATTTTTTAATAATATGTAGTAAATACAATACTGTTAAATGACAGTTTTATTCAAGCATTGCTCCAGAACTACACTTACTATCTTCTTCACTACACCAATATCCTAAAGACCCCACTACTACCTCAACTTCTATCCACCGATATACTTGATTCCATAGCCCAATTCTTCAGTTCTGTTGCATTTAGTTATTTATTCCTCCCTTATTACATATTTTATATACATACATTTTTATACACATACACATATATACACGTAATTCTTTAGTGGTTCCTCATCTGACTAACTTCATGCAGCCTGTTAAACACTGACTCCATCCACATAGTGGCAAACTACACTGTTTTAATCTTATAGACACATAATATTGCACTGTGTGTATATTATCACAACTTCCAGATTTGTTCCTCTACATTTAAGTATTTAGATTGCTTCCATATTTGTAGTTATTGTACTAAATGCTGCAATGAACGTAAGTGTGAGCATATCCTTTTCAAAGACTTATTTTATTATTGTCTTTTATTATTTCCAAATGAATTTCTCAGTTTTTAAGACTCTTCAACATTTAATTTTCTTGTCAATTTCACAAGCTTACAGGGATTTTTTTAAATAAAAATAGGCTTTTTTCGTAGATATTCATGAATGAATTGGCTTTTTATGCAGGTAACCCAGATTCACTTCCCAGCACCTAATAGAGTAATCTGAGCAGTACCAGAATTGAACCCTGATTGCAGAGTAAGGGGTAGATACGAGCATACACAATTGGTTGTGTCCCTCACACTAAATTAGAGAGAGAGAGTAAGAGAGAGAGAGAGAAAGGGAGAGAGAGGTAAAAAGAAAATGATATGAGAAATATTATTATTATCTTTTTTTGTTTGGGGATCCAATGTGCTGATGTTCAGAGATTGCTCCTGGCAGGGCGCAGGGATCATATGTGTTGCCAGAGATTGAATCAGGCTCAGCTGCATGCAAGTGCCTAAGCAGTGTACTACCACTCCAAACACAAAAAAATACTTTATTTTGTCTTAATCTTTAAATTTAAAATTTTAATTATTTTTTTAATTTAAAGAATTATGATTTAAAAAGTTATTTCTAGTTGTTTTAGAGATACAATGCTTCAGCACCATCAACTCAACCTCCCTTCAGCAATGTTCCCAGAATGCATCCCATACCATCACCACTAATCTCCTCCACAAATCCCACCCCTGCCCTAGACTGCCATCATAACAGGCACTTAAATTCATTTGTTAAAGTTTGGGTCATGCTTTGATTGTTGCTGACACCATGTTTTGGATCTTTAGTTCTGTTCTATCCTAACATCACCAATACACTTGAACCCTCTTTGCCACTGTCTCCCGCTATGTCACATCTGTCTTTCTACGACTACACTAAATTTCTTCCCATCTCACTATACTCTTGGGCCAAGAGTTTTATAGAAGAGTGTATTTAAACCATATCATTCTTTCGTACAGTTATTCTAAATACTACATATAAGTGATATTCTTCTTCTGACTTACTTCACTTAACATATATTTTAGTTACATCCATATCATAGCAAACTGCATCATTGCATCATTCCTTACAACTATGTATTATTCCATTGAATATATAATGCCATATATTCATGATCCACTCATCTGTTGTGGACATCTAGGTTGATTCCACATCTTAGCTTTTATAGTGAGAGCTGTGGTGAATAGTGGTGTATATGCTTCCTTATGAATGAATGTTTTGCTTTTCTGAGGACAGATACCAAAATTGGTATAATGGCTCAAATGACAGCTTGATTCTGAGTTTACTGAGAATTCTCCATACTGTTTTCTTTAGGTGTTTAACCAAATAGCATAATAGCTGGCAGTGTAGAGAGCTCACATAGACCCTAACACAGATTGCTCCCAGTATTTTTTGATATGTGCCATCCTCACTGGTGTAATTACTATCCCATTGTCATCTTGATTTGAATATTCCTAATGATAAGAAATGATCATTATTGTTGGCCATCTGTTGGTCTTATTCACAGGTGCCTGTTCATTTCTTATGCCCAATGTTGCTGTATTTATTTTCTAGATTATTGGGTGGGTTCAACTTTATGAGAATAATTCCTTATCAAAGAGCATATATCTAGTTTTTAAATAGGTATATCAAAATAAGTTATTTTGTCCTTCCTTCATATAACCTTTTTTAAAATATATATCTACTATTTTTCTATAGATGTGAATAGATTTTCTTCCATCTTCTGGATTCTTCATGAGAAAAACTTATCATGATTTAAAATAAGGAATATGACTAATTTGACAATTGAGTTATGTTTAACTGTTACATAAACACAAACATTTTCATGATCTTGTTATTAGAAACTAGAAAAAATGTAATAAACCATATCACCAACAATTAAACTTAAAAAATATTTTTTCCTAAATTAACTTAAAAATGATGAGTATGTAATTCCTAAGACCTGTACCTTTACAGTAATGGAATCAAATTTACAGGATGAAGTCATTTGGAACCTAAAACGTATTTAAATATTTATAAATACAAAACATGTAATGAATTAAAAATAAAAAGCACTCAGAAAAGCTTTCTAGCTTTTTAATTTAGATTAATATGACCCTCATTTGAATGAATGATAGTATTGTGAAAGGGGGCCCACAGTTCTAATGCAGATTCCAGTGAATAGATTTATCTTCCAGTGGAAGCATAAAGATTCCATTCATAAGAGATTATCTTTATACATTTATATATCTTTGGTATTCCTTGGAGGCTCAATGAAGATTTAGCCAAGCTTAGAACTCTGGAACTAAGGAAAAGTTTCAAAGTAGAAGATACCTAATAGCAGATGAACACATTGCAGAAGTCTGGGTCAAGAGTATAGCCGGGGGGCTGAAGAAATGGTACAGAACATATGGAACTTGTCTTGCATATAGCCAAACAAATATTGTTTATAGCACCACATTTGATTCCCTGAGCATCGAGAGATATGACCTCTATCCAGGGGTAAGACTTAAAGCACTGCTGACTGGACACAAACAAACAAAGATAGACAAAAAAAATACATAGACAAGTTGGTTAAAACAACAAAATGAAATACTTAGCAAGTTCTTGGTAGAAGTTTAATTGGAAAATAAAACTAAAAATATCTCTACTTAAATCGCGATTCAGGAGGGCCATGCTCCTGGATGGCAAAGTATTTTTAACAACAAACAAAAGAAACTAAAAAAATATTTTCTTTTTTCTTATTGATTTTTATACTTGTTATCTAGGTGACTAGATAAGAAAGACTATGTTATGTTCTGCAATAAAAATTCTTCCCAATATCATATAACCAATCTTCAAACACTTGTGAGTGCTTTTTTCCCCTCCATTTATTCCCTCATTCTTTTCTGTTTCTCTTTTTTCCCACATTAAAGGCCCTAGCCTTTATTGTATGTGGTGCTTGGAGTCATTAGGGCTAACTAAAAAAGTACATGTGGTACTTGGGGAACATACAATACTGAAGGTAATCAAGGTCCTTGAATATGGAAGGCTTGGTTCCTTAACTATATCTCCTAACTTGAGATATATCCTGGTTCTCCTTGAGTATTTTATTTTATTAAAGTGGTGCTTATTTACTATAGACTTATGAGTCAAATAATGTATTATTATTCATCATATGTCATGTTTATAGACAATCTAGCTTTTTTAGAAATATTAACTAAAATAATAATAAGAGATGCTATAACACAATATAAAATTCATATAGCAAAAGAAAGATTTTGTAGTTCTGATGAGATAATATAGAGGGTAGGGACTTTTCTTGCAATTGGCCAACAGGGTTGGTTCCGGGTATTCCATAGGGTACTGTAAGAACTACTAGGAGTCAATCCTGAGTGTAGAGCTAGAATGCAAGCTTGAACATTGCTGGGTGTGGACCAATAAGATCCCCCCAACCAAACATAAAAGATGAATTTGCTCACAACACTATAGCAATTTAAGGATTGACTTTTTTTCCAGGCAACTGAAAATTACCATATTTATTATTTTCTTTAGGTAATAAAAATGTGTGTTTTATAAGGACTAGTTTATGTTGAAACATTGATTTTGAGTCTTGTTTTATTTATCATGTGCCTAATAATGCATAGCACTGTAGATTATAGAAATTCATAATAGACTGTGATACATTGTATAAAAATGGAAATCAGAATATAAAAAATATGTCGAATATAAAAATGTCAAAACTAGAATCAGTTACTCCAAGGACAAGTTTCAGAATATCACTAACCAAGAGAAAAGAGAACAATATATATTTTTTAACCTTATTATTTGACTAGTTTTTGGACCACATCCAGAGCTTAGGAATTATTCCTGGCTCTGCACTCAGAAATCTGGCAGGTCAAGGAACCATATGGAATGCAGGGAATCGAATTGGGTCCCTCGGGGGGTGGCCACATGCAAGTTAAATGCCCTCCCACTGTGCTCTCTCTCTGGGTCAGGAAAATATTTTAATAAATAAAAATCTTGTTTGAAATCTATAGGGTTGTATTAAGGAATATTATCAGTGTCATCAGAATTTTAGAAAAGGAAAAAAGACAAAGAAGGCAAAAATAATAGCTTGAATGTACATGGAAATGTAACAAAATACTATGCCTCTAATGTTTAAGAAGCTACATAAGTTTTATGGCTTAGATTGCCATGTGTGCTGTTAAGAAAATTATAATGTATATAATTATATAATATTATTATAATATAATCTGGGGACTTGATGGACAAAGTAATTGTACATGGATTCTGTTTTATTTATTTTAATGTTCTTTGGCCAAAAGTTCAAAATTAAGATATCAGGGGCCCAGGAGATAGCATGGAGGTAAGGTGCTTGCCTTTCATGCAAAAGGTCATCAGTTCAAATCCCGGTGCCCCATATGGTCCCCCGTGCCTGCCAGGAGCAATTTCTGAGCATGGAGCCAGGAGTAACCCCTGAGCACTGCCGGGTGTGACCCAAAAACCAAACCAAACAAACAAACAAAAAAGATATCAGCAAGGGGACTTCTGAGAATTATGTTATTGGTGATTGTCCTTCCACTGTAATTTTACCTTATCCTCTTTCTTTGCATCTTTGTTCTCATAATTAAAAATAAAAAATTAAAAAGAAAATAATAGCTTGAGGTTCCCTCCAATAGAGGAGGAAACAATGCATCCTGATATACTACATGCTATTAGTGACTTATGGAGCTACTATCATTAAACATAATTGCAAAAGATATCAAAAATATATTACACTTACTATAATGTAAATATCAGCAGTAGTTCTTTAAATTTTTAGATTACATCTATGGAATTAATAAACATATTTAATAGCTATGATTTATTTTACCCTTGAGCAGATTTTCTAATCTGTTAACTTTCTTTTGAGGTCCATTTAGCATTTGACTGAAAAACAATATATCATGCTTCAACAACTAAAAAAACCAAACATGTTCCATGATGGGGGATTAATATCTCACATTTCCCAGCACTAGTTTCTCATTTGTTTTATGTTGTTCTTTAATTTATATCTAGAATGGGTGGATGGGTGATGGATGGCCTGAAGAAACCATTTCATTATTAAAGAACCTAGCACTCAGATATTAAAAATGGAGATAGCATGGAGGTAGGGCATTTGCCTTTCATGCAAAAGGTCATCGGTTCGAATCCTGGTGCCCCATATGGTCCCCTGTGCCTGCCAGGAGCAATTTCTGAGCATGGAGCCAGGAGTAACCCCTGAGCACTGCTGGATGTGACCCAAAAACAAAAACAAAAAAAATGCCATATGGACATATATTTCTGCTTAGTATATTCAAGTATATGTGTCCATTATACTTTTAACCATGATTCTGCATCTTATTGATTAACTTGTCAATGCCTACACTTTATCATTAGCATTACCCTTTGATTTGTCAACTTTTTTAAACACAACTGAACTTCTTTCCACTCATATCATAATTTTAGTTATATGTAAAACTGTGTTTATTAATATTGTCATTGATAATTTAATTTTGTGTTTAAAACATTCTGCATGAAACCATCCAGGACTAATATCCTTACCTTTCTTTTAATTTACCTTCTTTCATATTCAGTTATTTTACTGAAATCTATGTGTACATTCAAAAGCATCTTTGAATACTGCTTATCAGTTATACCATCCTTCTTCAGGAACAGTAGCTTCTGTTATATTTCATGTTTTACAAGATTACTGTATGTTCCATTATGAGAAAGTCTTCTAATGATATGCCTAAAGTTTCACTTAATCCACAGTTATCACAAGCTCTTCTTGTGTTGCTTAGATTTGAATTAGAAATAGTGTAGAAGCCATCGTGAGGCCACAAAGAACAGGAGACTGCATTTACATGCTAAAATCTCTGCCCTTGGGCAGAGAACTAAGGTGATAATAAAACACCCCATATATTAGTAAATGTGAGTGTAATCTAAACCATGCCTACTAAGTACAACACATAGCACCCAAGTCTGCACCTATGATCCCAGCCCTATTAGAGACATGACATCAAAGCTGCTCAGTAGATGAATCATTTTCTATATAGTGCTAACTTAGCCTCTCCAGTATTTGGACATTTGGAAAAAAAGTCCTTGCTGTTCTAAATAGACTTTCCTACTATGTCCAATTTTGCATGCTCAGGGAAAGAACCAAATGATAAAAAAACCTCTTTGAACAACATTGATAATTTAAAATTTTCTAAAAGTATCACTCTAAAGCAGCATTTCCGGTAGATATTCATTCTGCTCATTTATTTATTCTAATTTGTAATAAGATGTGGTCCAAATCAAACAACTTTTAATCACCATACAAACTGAAGGAACATTTCTATGTCATAAGTTATCCATCAATAATATGAGTAATATATGCCGTGCTTTAGTAAAATATTGTCACTATCAAAAGTATATCACAGTCCTGGATTTCAATTTAAATTCATATTATTACTAATTTTCCTGATATGTTTCAGCTTTCCTCAGCTTTTTAAATTCTTTCCCATGGTTAAGTAGTCAGAAAGTGAAATATTTCTCTACTGAGCAGGAAACACTTACTGTTCTTGAAAAGATTATAGCCTAGTATTTATAGTGTGAGTCTGATCGAGATGTGTGATTTCAAATTCCACCACATACTAACCATACACCCTTCAAGTAAATTTTACTCATCTGTACTTATCTGCTATATAAACCTATTCAAAGGGTTTTGTGATTTACTGAACCAATATATGTAACAAAACATATAAACACAAATGACAATATGTGTAAAATATTTATATATATATGTATATTTACTTGGAACATAGGCCTTCTATATTGCTCAGATTCAGTGCCATAAATACGTTTTAAATAATATTTCAAAATAGATACCTAGGTATATACAAGTTACCTTAATGCATTTTAATGAAAATTGTCATTGGGCATGAAATGTATGCAGTGAAAGAATTTATAGAAATCTGGAATAAATAAAGTAAATATTAGAAAATGGGTGTTCAGATCAAGTGGAATCAATTCATTTTAGTTGTAGGGAATAGACAACATGGTCACTAAAGAGCAATCACAAGTACTTTGCATTAAGCAAGTGAAATGTGTAAAGCTGAGATATTAGTACATTTCTCTTTCTAAGCTCCTTCAAAGGCACATGTGGGGGTCACATCATCAGCACTCACATTCTCTGACACAGAGCTTTATAAAAAGCCCACTTATCATTTTATGCAGTACAACTGAAGCAGCTTTCAAAGTTTTGTTTAAACATTTTTCCCAATCCAATTTAATCTACTTCATGTGGAGCTCCCAGGATTATCTACAATAAGCACATACTTATTTGATTGGAGAGGAGACTGAAGACTTTCAGTATTCGCTTGGCACCAATAGCACTCATGCACATTCTTAAATTCTTGCAAAATTTTTCACACTCAATATCCTATTTACTCTTATGAGCTTTCTCTTTTTATACTGTTTAATCATATGTACTTGCCTACACATGTGAAACTGTTTTCAAAGAATGACATATACCCATGAATAATATTCTTTAAAACAAAGATATTAATCAAGATGACTCAAGGAGATGAACAAAGGAGATGATCACTTGTATGAGATTTTGGGTTTAATACCTGAGCACAGTGGGTTTGGCCCAGAAAACCCTTGAGCAAAGTTTGTGGTGATCATGACCCCTCTCCCAAATTAAGCATAATGCTAAAAAAATTTAAAATGCATTCAGAAAGGCATAGAAAGCACCAGAAAACAAAGAGCTCAAAATATTCTAAGAGAAAAGAGAGGTGAATTCTTTGTATCTTTTTCTTTTTTTTGAAGACTCGCAGCTTTGAAGGTTTTGATATTGTACTTAAGATTTTTCACTTTTCTCCTCCATGGCCTCTGAGACTATAATCTCAAAATCAAAGTCACTAAGTGACAGTTGGTCTGTGGAAATTAAATTTCATATTATGTCTGATCAAAATCTCCAGTGATTCTTGCACACTCAGAATATTTGTGACTTTCTCTACTTCAACCAAATCATTTTTCCCCTGAGCTATACTGACTCCTTTACTATTCTTCAGGTATGCAGAAGGATTTTTATTCAATAATTATTTCATTAATATTAGCCTTTATCTATAATACTTGGCTTGATTATTATTATCAGGAGTCTAAATAGTAGTCTCATTGGGACCAGCTACTAAATACTGTACTTAATTAAAGAAATTATAAACTTCTTTGGAGTGCCAAAAGTTTGACCTTGGATTGGCATCCTAAAATGTCAATTAGTATCTTTTAATAATGTCTATACATGTTTTATTTAAATTACTCTAAATAACATTGTAAATGTTAAAGAATAAGTAATTCAGAAGATTTCTTGGTTGCATGTAATGAAGAACTTCTATTAGTGCTGTTATTGGTATTCTAATGATACTTACAGGATTTCTGAAGTGGAAAGCTTAGTTCCACCTTCTGAACTAAAGAAAATCTAAGTAACAATCAGAACCACTTTTCTTTTTTAGGTTGCTTTGGAATATCCTGAAATAAGGTAGGCTTGGAATTATCTCATAAAACATAAAGATAGATATCCATAAATAATAAATTAAAGGTGGAAATATTATAAAACATAGAAAATCTGGGCATCTATATCAGTCTATTCTTAAGCTACACCTGATTTTCTCTCCTAATTGGTGAAACTGAGAGAGAGAGAGAGAGAAAGAGAAGCAGAGAGAAACAGAGAGAAGCAGAGAGAGAGAGAAACAGAGAGAAACTTGAATGTACCAAGCCAGATACCTAAATGATGCTCTTCAATATAACAGCATACTTAAATTATTTTATGTTTCTGAGTTCAATCATGCCATAGTGAAAAACATAGTACAATTCAAACACAACTTCACTTATCTGTTTGGAAAGACATTTATATTGTACTCATTACGAAATACCTGTTAAAACTGTTTTTGGAAACTATAAGGATGGAATAATTTTTATGCAACTTTTAATCTGCTATCAATTCTGAAATAATTTTGCTTGAACAGCTGATCTATGAATTAATGATGAGACAGTATATTTTTTCACCGAAGTTTGTCTATTACTTCCTTTTTGCTTAAAAATTGATGAGGCTCAAAACACCATTTCTTTACATGAAACAGATTTCTAAGGCATATGGGACAACTACCACTTCTCTCATAAAAAAAGTTCTTTTGCACAATAGTCTATCTATTGAATAAAAATAAAAATAATTTATCTTTGAATTAGTTATGAAATACAATCTTACATATTTTAAAAGGCTTTCTAGGGGGCTGGGTGGTAACGCTGGAGGTAAGGTGCCTGCGCTAACCTAGGACGTACCGCAGTTCGATCCCCCGGTTCCCCATATGGTCCTCCATGCCTGACAGGAGCGACTTCTGAGCGAATAGCCAGGAGTAACCCCTGAGCGTCACCGGGTGTGGTCCCCCCCCCAAAAAAAAGGCTTTCTAAAAATAGTCTCCCAAAATCCTGTGACTATTTTTAATTAAATATATCATGCTTATCTCAGAAATGCTGTTTGAAGATAAATCAAGGTTTTCAGTGTGAATTCTCCACTGATATTAAGGATTCTGTGTCTTTATAATTCTTTTATATTTCATTCGCTTGTTTTAGAGAATGCACTCAGCTGTGATCCGGACTTAGAGGAATCACTCCTGGTGATGCTCAGGGAACCACATGGAATGCTGGCAACTGAACCTGGCTTGACTGTGCAAGGTGAATAACCTATCCATTGTACGATAGCTTTGGCCACTCTGTTTTGATTCAACAGATTGAAATGAAAGCAATTTCTATTTTTATTTAGAATTAATTTGACTTTATTGGGACTAGCCTGGTATAATTGGCTAGATAATGGTCATGGTGAAGCTATCCTTTCTTCCACATATGATCCCTTCGTCTTGAACATGAATTCAACAGTAGCTGACTAAACAAGACCTGAGACACTTAACATGTTGACATTTTCAGTCTTTTTATATTGTTCATTATCGAATTGGATTAATAAATAGAATAAAACGTGCTTTAAAATTAAAAGATTAGATTATCACTATAGTAAGTAATTCACAAGGCAGTTATAATTTTTTCATCTCAAGTATAATATTTATTAAAAATATTTGCACAATGTGCTATGGAACTACTTGCATTTCATAGTCAATGATTTACATGATCCTGGAGGCAAATAGCCTGACCTTTCTGTTAAATTTTTGAAGGCCAATATCCCAAAATAATATCTAGAAAACTTGCAATCTATTTTACTTAAAAAATTGTATGGATATTTCTGAATTTTTTTCTATGCTATATATATATATATGTGCATATACATTTTTGTTTGCCATTATTAATTTATTTTATTTTCTTATCTTGGTCTATTTATTTAATTTTTCACTATAAAGAGAGTGTTCTTTCTTATTTTTATCTCAATTGAAAATTAATTTTATAATTAGTAAGTATAGATTTTGAAAATTAAACCAGAAACTGGTGAATTCTATTTGCAATTTTGCAGATATACTATTTCCAAATTAACATTGAATTTAAGAAATTTGAAACGTGTATAAAATTGGAATCTTTCCTTTTTTATTAAATGCAGTTATGGTAGAGATAAATGATAGTTTAAGTAGTCATTTTTATGTCAAAAATTGTGCTCTACTGACTCAAATCCTGTTCAAATCTTCTGTACTTCAATATGAGTCATAATGCATTCTAAATACCAACCCAAAAATTCTAAAAGTAACTATGCCTGATAGGATTTCAATGGAATAATTTAAGAATAATACTTATTTGTAATTAAGGATATATTTGAAAGCGGTGAATTCAGATAAATTCTAGATATCAGATTATTGTTTAAATATCATATTTGTATAGTTTTTCATTGCCCAGGAAGTACATTTATACCTACTCCCCTTGAGAAAATGATTAACACTTGTTAGTTGTGATATAATACCACAAAGACAAGAGAAAGAACAAGAGGGAGAGTCACATGTTCAGACTAAGGCAGTTTTAAGATTGTTGAGTTTGCTTTTGAGATAGAAGGACTTTGAAGACGATATGACACAATCCCTTCATTTTACAGATGAAAATCTTGAATCCCTGTTAGATTAAAGGATATACCTTAAGCCGCACAGCTCACATATTGAAGGGCTTGGGTTAGGTCTTGTGTTCCTTTGTTCTAAATTCAATTCTGCTCCTCTATCAGATATGATAGACATACATAGAACTTCAAGTCTACTGTAGGAGATGAATTTTTACTTGATATAAAGACCAAAAACTAATAAACAAATAAAAATGGCAGATAAGCTCTTTAGAAATAAATGAAGATTCTAAGCCAACAAAATATGTTGAAAAAAAGGACACCATATCCTAATGTTTAGTAGTAACTGTGTTGTCTAACTTAGAGTACTTTGCATATTTTCACTGTATGCAGTTTTTAAATTCCATAAAATTGCTAAGTATATATGCTAATACATAATATTCAATTATTATTGAATATTTCAACCATGGCTTATTTTGTTCTATATTCATTGATATCCCCCAAAATTTCAATACTTTTACTTAATATATTAATATTTGGAGAGTACAAAGGTAAACAAACCTCTATGAAATAAAATGAATTAGATAAAGCTGGAATAATTGTAATCATAAGCAGCTTTGGCCAAATAGAAAAACAGAAAGTAATATAAGAGCATTTTGTACAGGGCAAATAGTGAAGTTTTCTTCACAAATGACAACTCAGTGTTCATGTATGTTCCATCAGAGTTTTGAAGAAAATTCTAAATAACATAAAACTTGGGCCAGAGATATAGGATAGTACATAGGCAGTTTTTCTTGAAGAGAGCAGATACATTGTCAATTTCTGGGGACCATATGGTACCCAAGGATCACTAAGAGTGATCCATAAACACAGAGCTATGAGTAGGAAGCCCTGAGCAATGTTGGTGTGACCCCAAACAAAAGTAAATAAATAAAAATAAGATGAGTGTGACTAAGTTTATGGAAGTTTTTACAAAGTCAAATTTGGATTTAAATTTATTTATATTTATTTTATTTTACACAAAATCAACATATCAGATCATATATTTGCACAAAATAGTCCTTATATTTACTGGGTGCAACATAACATTAAAAATTCATCATCATAGACTATTGAAGAAGTACTGGAGATAAGATATTAAATTGTTTGCAACTGAGATCTGTTTGATTCTGTGCACTATCTATGGAGTCCCAAGGACTAAGCACTTCAAAGTGTCATGCCTAAAAAACAATTTAAAAGTATCCTCTGAGTACCATTGGTACTTATACTTTACTCATGCCCTACCAGAGTAGGAAAAAAACATGATAAAAACATTACAAAAAATAGAAAATTGGGTTTGTTGTATACTGAGAATTGTACAGTCCCTATGATCAATTTCCCAGTGTAAATTGCTAATATTTGCATTTTAGAAACAAAGATATCTTGAGACTGTAGAAATAGTACATTGGGTAGAGTTCTTGCCTTATGTATGGTCGACCCATGTTTAATTTTTGGCATCCCAATACATCCTGAGACTACCAAGATATTTTGCTAAGTGTAGAGCCAATAACAAAAAAACAATAAAGAAACAAGGAAACCTAATATTACATAATTGTATTTGTAAATAATAGAATATCTAGTCAAACTTATTCATATTTACGGGAATTTGGTAGCAATAAATATGGGATTTATAAAACCATTTTAACACATAAATTACTCTTCACAAATTATTAAGTTAAAAACTTGTGTGAATTAATTTCAATAATTAACAAGCGAATTACTCCACAAGTTATTTTTATCCAGAAGCTATTGGTGCTGTCATTTGTATTTTAGATCATTTAATGTGGCATGAAAATACTATTTTGTGTACAACTAGATGGTTTAGAATAACATCATGTACAAAAAGCAGAATTCTTTCCAAAAGATCCCAGCAAAATGTTCCATGTAACATGAATTCTGAATAAATCATTTTTTCATAAGAGCTAATTACTCTTACCAGAGGCAATTTTAAGTTATATTTGTCTGTGTTTCTGCCAAGTGCTTTACCTATTTAGTTATCAAGTGGGAAAAAAGGGCACATGACATGAGTGTAAGGAGGGTGAATCCTTAGCTGATAATTGTTAAATGCACCATCTTAAGTTTTACTTTACTTGAAATCCCTCTAGACTATGTGGTAGACCCTATGTTTTAATCTGTATCCTTAATTAAAATATTTTATTTCCATCACAATACAGTGATATTTAATAAAGATTCTATATGATTATAATACTAAAACAAAACAACATATAATCTTTTTATCATTTTCTACGGGGGCCTGGAAGTCTGTATGTCAAGAGTTGATAGTATGATCATAAACAAAATCTATAAGCAACATGTGAGGATGAATATCCCTATCAAGAATTCAATTCTGAGGAGAGTGCTATAAAAAAGACAGTAAAAATGTTGCACAAATGAGAGTGTGTTTGAAATTGGCCAAGAGACTGATATAAACAGAGATCATTTAGAATAAAGTAAGGAGCACTTTAGATGGAATAGTTAAGTAGAAACACAAAAGTTTGGGAGTTACTTTAGTTCTCATTGGCAGGGCTATAATGTAGATCATTTTAGAAGTTTGCTAAAAGGGATGAAACATGCATAAATTGACTTAGTGCATACAGTAGAAAACATGCTTTGTTTTTCTTTTAAGCACAGAGTTGTATTGCTATAGCTATCAAGTTAAGGAGATCGATCTAGACAATTTATGATTTTCAACAATGAATTATGGATAAAATAGTGTAAGTGAAGAAATAGTAAAGGTATGATTGCCTGAGCAAAATGAGAGTAAGGAAACTCATCTCTTAGCTGAGACTGTGAGAACAGAGGACAGATTAATAAATAGATGTTATAGAGTTATACATGATCAGACAGCAACATATTACTGCAGAATCTATAGGGATTGTAGAAACATAGTTTTTCTCTGTTCCTTTTGAAGTCACTTAGCTCTGGAAAAAGAAATTCAAACTGATTTAAGTGATAGTAAAAGCTGTGTTAAAGGTCTCAAAGGAGCTAATGAGTCAGTTTCTACTCTGTGTCTGTGAAAGTCTCAACACTTAGTTAAAAAATAATAAAACCAAAAAAATGCCAAAGGGACTCTAATTAAGAGAATTACAAGTTTTATAAATGGTATCTTTGAGATAAGCCAGGACGGATTTATTAAGCAGACAATGATAAAAACAATACACTCTACAGATATATATAGTTCAGAAGAAAACTATGTTTCGAATGTTATTAGAGGAGCAGTTTTGTTAGAAAGGAGGTGCATAAAGATGAAAGGAGAGAATAAATGCTCTAACATTGAAATTAGGATAATTTCTAGAATACATCAGCCATTAGATTTCACTCGAAAAGTGCGAAAAAAATGGATCTGAACATTAAAATGTATTAAGTGCTAAGGTACTAAATTTGGATGGAATTGAGCTTAAAACTATTTCTAACACATTAGTTAAGTGATTCACCATATGTAGAATAAAGATAAAAATTTATGTAGCTGCTAGTTTTAAATGAAGCTATGAATAAAATACTCTTAGCCGAGTGTCTGGCAAAAATTGCTTAGTATTTTTTAATTATTACTTATCAAATATTAAATAATAACCAAATTTAATAACTAATGCAAAAATTCCAACTTATCGGGGCCGGGCGGTGACACTGCAGGTAAGGTGCCTGCCTTGCCTGCGCTAACCTAGGACAAACTGCGGTTCGATCCCCCGGTTCTCCATATGGTCCCCCGTGCCTGCCAGGAGCAAATAGCCAGGAGTAACCCCTGAGCGTCACCGGGTGTGGCCCCCCCAAAAAATTCCAACTTATCAATACAACATGGAAGTATATAGTTAATGAACTCAGAATTGGTTTTTAT
>PVKC010000340.1:60091-72288 GCA_004027635.1 Crocidura indochinensis | reverse complement strand
ATATCCTTAAATTTTTTTGTGTTTATGTGTTTAGGGTAGACATATACAATGGAATGGTAACCATCGTCCCATAGCCTCCTGTTTAAAAAATAACAACATAGAGAACTTCGAATAGAAATACCTTGGCATATTTGATCTTAGAACTTAACCTAATGTTTTGGATAAGGAAATAAAAAATAAATGTCTACATTTTGTTTCCCATATTAATTTTATGGGAATTTATAATCTCTTCTAGGAAAGTTCAAACCAATGGAATAAGGAAGAAAGTTCCATTTTATTTATTTTTAGCCAGAACTTGGCAAAACTACTTGCCAAGACTAGCTCCACTGTTCCAAATGCTAAATATTCAACAGATGGCTCTTCTTAGATTTCATCTAATCTGGAAATACCCCAACAAAAAACAAAGATGGTCTTCAGACTGCCACCTTTCTATTTAAATGTATTTCCTCACATATTATGAATAGGAAGGTGATAATTATAAACTAAAAACAGCATCATACCAATATACACCATGTAAATAAATATCTCCACAAGGAACAGATATATTTAAAATGAAAGCTTTAAAAATTGTAAAATATGAAAATATTCCTCAAATTCTTGGAATTCTTACTCCTAGCAATTTCTGGGTCATAATTCTCAACAGTATTGTGCTTTGCAGTATGAAATTTTAAAAGTACTCCAAAATAAGACTTCTTAAAGAATAAAAAAAATAAGAACCTGGAAACTTCCAAAGCATTGGAATTCTATTGTCAGACTTCGATGAATCACACTTGTGATTCAGTGAACAGCCTCAAAGTACATAACCCAAACACTGCATTACATAGAAGTGCAAATTAAGTTGGTTTTCTTATTATAAAGCCAAATACATTGCATAAAGTACATTTTTTCACCAAAATTATTTTTGCTCAAAGTAGTTTGGCTAATATCACTTGAAGGACAGGCATAAAGTTAATAGAAAATACTCAAGAAGTAGAAAATATTGTTCCTGTTTTGTTGTTAATATAAATCAGGTTACCATATGAATTTATGTATTAATTTACATAGAAAATTTTATTTAATTTGTACTTTCAGAATTTCATACAGCATAGTACAGAGAAAGAATTAGTTAAAAGTGAGACATTCTACTTATACTGAAAGTCAAAGTGTGTTGAGGATAATAAGATTGAGAACTCATTGTTTCCATTTGTGAATTAATCCATGACAACACCATCCCAAAACAAAATCTTTTATTTGGTCACCAATACATTGCTTATATTGTTTTAAGTATTAGTTCATGTATAATATAATAGAACTTAAATTTAAATAACTTGATATCTTATTGGCTCATGGATAGAAACAGATATAAAGGTTTAAGAAGACTCAGTTATGACTCCAATGGTCAAGATGATCCCAAGTGTGTGGCTTAGAATTCCAAGAGGTAATGATGTCAAATATTACTAAAAAACAAACAATAACAGGGAGAAACCATATATTCTGAAAATACTTCACATTTCAGCATCTTGAGTATAAAATGTAGGTAGCACTTCAATAAGAAACAGGATAGAGTTGCACTGAGAGTAAACATTTAAGCTATGTATGTCAATACAGTAAGATAAATAATGGACACAAATAAAAATCCTATAGCTATGATATCAAAAAACTTATGAAAATTGTAATATGATTCTATTTATCAATATGTAGAAGTCAATACTACCTATTGATTTTAATGAAAAAAATGAGAGTTACTTTTTAAGTTGAAATAAGCTAAGGATGCTTAATTCTAAGAAGAAAGAAACACTGAAAAACATAAAGGGACCTCTTCATTTTTGAGAATATTGTTGAGATTAAAAGGGTTTAAAATTGATTATACAGGTTTGTGAGTTTTTGTATATAAAGCATGTTTTCATTTGGTCTTCTTTGGAATTTACTAAATATATGATGTAGAATTAACGAAACTAATCACTTGTCAATTATATAATTCAATTGTTGATATGAGGTTGTGGCAGAGAAATTCTTAACTTGAGCAAGTGCTTTTAGAGGAAAGAAAGTTGAAAGCATTTTCAAGCGCTTACTTGAAGTGATGGATCAAGAAACCTGTAGGTGATAGGGAGTGAAGTAGGACCAGGACAGAAGTATAAGAGCACAGAAAATTGTATAGATATTAAAGACAAATTTGAGTTCAAAAACCTTCTTTATCTTATTAAGAGTTTGACCTGAAATTATTATTTAACCTCTTTACATCCTCAGGTTTGAAAAACTGGCCCAAAATTAATTCTTATGTAATATGACATACATAATTTAATAAGGTAACATTCCTAGAATTTACAACATATGAGTTGGATAAGAATTATGTATTTTTTATATAACAGCCAATGATCATCAGTATTCTAATGACAAATTTCAATATCTTTATATATTTAGAAGTTAGATAAAAAATAATTTAAAATAGGGTCTGGAGCTGTGGCACAGTGATAGGGCGTTTGTCTTGCAGGCGCTAACCTCAAACTGACCTTGCTTCGATCCCCCGACGTCCAATATGGTTCCCCAAGCACATAGTCAGAAGTAACCCTTGAGCATTACTAATTGTGGCCCCAAAACAAAAAAAAATAATATAAAATTTATGAGAATAGTTTACACAAATTAAATGGGAATAAACTGCTCTCCTTTCAAAACTATATATAACCAAAGTATCCATGTACAGGAAGGAAAGAAGAAAGGAAGGAAAGGATAAAATAAAAAAGGAATAAGGGAGCAAGATTTCCTTTGGTCCAACATTATTTTGAATACCATGTCTTTAATGGTTATTGTTTTTTAGCTTAAAATAAAAATATTTATTTAAACATAAAATAAAAATCAATATAATTAATAATTGAAATAAATAATTAAAAGAAATTAGTACTGATATACTGAGCACAGTCAGGGTTGTACTGAGGTTATCTGGAAACACAATGTCTAAAAAGCAACACATTCTAGAGTCTTACATTGAGTCACCAGATCTGTTTGAATGAGTATACCCAGGAAGGGTGCCGGGCAGTGGCGCTGGAGGTAAGGTACCTGCCTTGCCTGTGCTAGCCTTGACGGACCGTGGTTTGATCTCCTGGTGTCCCATATGGTCCCCCAAGCCAGGAGCGACTTCTGAGCGCATAGCTAGGAGTAACCCCTGAGCATCACCGGGTGTGCCCCCCCCCAAAAAAAAAAACAAACAAAAAAAAAGGAGTATACCCAGGAAGGTTACTGGGTACTCCTGGACACTACTTGGTTCTCCTTACACCATAGTAACACGATTTATAGAATAAAAATTAGTTAACTTTTATCAGGGAGAGTGGTATAGACAGAGTCTATTGCTATTTTTTAGATAACAAAATTTTAATGTAGAAAATATAAACAAGTTGAAGTCAGAATTTTATCACTGGATATGCCAGTGTTGGGAAATGAAGTCTACTGTTTCTTCAACCTCTAAAATTCAGTTTTGAGAATCAAAAACTAAGTCTTACATTCTAAAGAAAGTTTAGTTCAAGAGAGGAAGACCAACCAATAATAGCAATTGTGTATGTGCTATTTTCTCTAAGCTAAAATTCAACAACTGATGCTCTCAAGCCCATTTATTTTCTCCTCTCCTTATTCTGTTGCATCTTCTTTCTTTGAACCAGGCCTGCAAGCTCATGCAGCAGTTTTCCCTCCTTTGCCTTCAACCTTTACATTAGGCTCAGCCAATAAAAACTGGCAGGTGAAATACCCAGATTTTCCTGTCTTCCCATCAACCAGGTTAATGTTTAGTAACAGTTTTATTTGTTTTTATACCCAAAGAACTACTTATTTCCCTTTTTAATTCAGAGCTAGTAGCAGTAGTTACTATTTTCTACCATTTTTATTATGAATTTTTTATTAAAACTGTTTGAATGCTTTATTTGGGTCTTGCTGGTAATATTATATTTTCCTCCGTCAGTCCCAGAAATAAATAATAAAGAAATACAGTTGATCTAATAAAGTATAACAACATTAGCTATAATCTTAAAGATCTGCATTATAAAACTAGTATCCCTATAAAAAGCATATTAGATTGTAATAATTCAAAAATAAACTTTACTGTGCATTAAAATGGTTATCCATTTAGCTATAGAGAATTTAAATGGAGCACATATGAAAGTATGTGAACTATGCTGACCTTTTAAATAGATCTTATTAAATACTATCCATTTTCTTAATATTTTGGTGAAAAAAACAGTAAAATTTAATAAGAATATCAACTCAACAGATGTGGCTAGCTTTCAAAATTCATTAAGTTTTACTTAACAAAGATGCTCTTTGATTTAAGAGTCTCTTCTAGGAGCTTTTCCTATTACTAGTTATTCATACCCAAATATCTTAGAAGAAGTTCATCTGATTTTCTGCTTATACATGGATCTGTTTTCCAATTACATTTGTCTGATCTCTGATTACAAGTTCTGTATGCTGTAGCTCTACTGAGCTTGGAAGATAGCTTAAAACCCAAGTGAGCATACTTTGTACACAAGATGTTGATTTTTGACTCCTGGCACCATATGGTTCCCACAGCATCATTGGGGAGTAACCAGAACACAATGCCTCAAGATTAGCCCCTGACCTCTGACACAACAACAACAAAAAAAGCCATTCATTTTGTCTACATTGAAAATAATTGTACCTTGACCAGTAGACCAAAAGCTTTAGCTCTAGTATAAACTTGTTTCATTTCTAAAGTGATATATTTTCTCATTCCTATAATCGATTTCAAATTAACCTCAATATTCCGTTTCCCCACCATTTTCTTATCTATTATTTTAAATTGCCACAGAAGATAAAATAAAGATTATAAAATACTATCTTCCAGCCTCCCCTACTGCTAAGTGTAGTCACTTAAGTTATATCAAGTGGAATGTAAGTTATAGTATCTGTAGCATGCAAGAGTGTTTTTGAAGTTAGAAAAATCATGAATACATTATCACACCTTTTTGTGTTATAAATGGATTTTAGGATGTAATAAATAAATATTGATCACTGAACCTGTGAAAAACTAGTATGAACTCTTTGCAGACTTCTAGCCTCTTCAAAATAAAGAAACATCTACATTGTGGAAATCTTTCTTACGTTGTTTTGTCATTGTTATTAAATAATAACTTAATCTATTAAGGAATGCAACCTTAGATTTATAATAATTGCCTTTCAGGTCCAATGTGTCATCACATGCTCTATTTTGACATAATGATTGATAACATCAGTTTCTTTTATTTTATAGTTTATAAAGTTTTTTTAATATAATTTTTATTTTTAAACATGTTGGGTTACATAACGTTGGCAATCATATTTTAGGTACAAATAAACATAAAATCAGGGGAACTCCCATCACCAAAAAGTCCTCAGTCCACCTCAGTTCCAATCCTAGTTCCCATATCCTCTGCCCTACCGCCCCCCCCCCCCCCCCCCCCCCCCCCCCCCCCCCCCCCCCCCCCCCCCCCCCCCCCCCCCCCCCCCCCCGGGATTGCTAAAGCAAGTGGTCTCCTCTGCGTCTAATTTGCTACAGTTTCTTAAAGAAAATGCCTTCTTATTCAAACTGTTTGGTGGAGGACACACCAAGGGATGCTTAGCAAGTACTTCCGGTTCAACTCCGGTGCACTCTTGGTGTTGCTAAGGGTTAGGTATCTAACCTGTGTCTGTTTTGTGCAAGACAAGCAACCTGACAACTTACTATTTCTCCAGTTCCTAATTTTAACTAGGATTTTATTTTTCTAGGAAAGGGTTTTTGAAGCTTAAAATCCTAACTTTAGCTGAGAAGTGACATTGCCTCAACTTGGATGTCTGTATATTTGATTAATTCAGATTAATTTTTTTTGTGTGGTTTTTGGGTCATACCCGGCAGTGCTCAGGGGTTACTCCTGGCTCCATGCTCAGAAATTGCTTCTGGCAGGCACGGGGGACCATATGGGGCACCGGGATTTGAACCGATGACCTTTTGCATGAAAGGCAAACGCCTTATCTCCATACTATCTCCCGGGCCCCCAGATTAATTTTTATCATTCTTAAAATTTATAGCTTGTATAGAGGATAAATATAAAGAATGTTGCTGCTTGCTTTATACCCTCTTCATGACAGAACCTATATATACACATATATATGTACATATATACATATATATGTATATATAAGTGTTTTATATATATATATATAATTTTATATATTTTAGTTTTTGGTTTTTGGGTCACACCTGGTGACACTCATAGTTTGTTCAGAAATCTCTCCTGGATTGGAGGACCATATGGGACGCTGGGGATCTAACGAGGTCTATCCTTGATCAGCTGCGTGCACATCAAATGCCTTGCCTCTGTGCTATTGCTCTGGCCCCAGAACCTATCTTTTGATAATCAATTACTGCTCCTAAAACCCATGATCTATAAATTGTGCTTCTATGTATGTCCACCCAAGTGCATTAGAGCATTTTCTGGCCCAGTGTAAAGTAAGATTTCTATCTACTAATTCTATTTAGAATTACAGGTGAAAAAATTTGAAGTCTAAATATGACATAAATTTGATAGAATATTCAAATTATGCTGTTACATATTTAAACATGTGTGAAATTAAGTTCTAACTATAAAAACTGTCACATGTTTTTCAAATTCAGTGCTTGTAATTGTAGGTACATTCCTAAAAATATTTATATAATAGATATTTAAATTCTTCATTCCAGAAACTTTTGAAAAAATTGTGGCATGTAATCCTACTCAGAAAGTATTTTAGGTGCAGACACATAATCCTCTAATATTAATGAATTTCCATGTCAGTAACTCTTAAGTACTTAATTGATTTTGGTTACTGGGTCCAAGGAGCAGGAATAAACTTCAATAGAAGCTTTAATAGAACACAAAGAATTTTTCAGTGTAGCAGGAAAAGAAGAATGATAAAAAGAACAGGGGCTGGAGAGAATAGAGTGTAGGGTGCTTGTGTTCTGCACAATTGACCTGGGTTTAATCCTCAGCACTGTTATATGACCCCCTGAGTCCCACCAGGAGTTATCCCTAAATACAGAACCTGTAATAAGCACAGAGCACTGTCAGCTAGTAAATAAACAGATAAATTTAATAAAACACAGTGGTTTCCTATATAGGTTTGTTCTATTTTATGATTCGATTTTTTTTCAACCTCATAAAATCAAAGTGATGGGTACCAAAGGATAGTCATTAATTATATCTGTTTTCATTTTTTCCTCCCATAATGAACTGTAAATTTCTTAAGGTAAAGGGATAATTTCTTTAAAAGAGTATAAACTTGCTTGATAAATGCTCAAATATATGTTACAAGGGTTTAAAAGTCAGCTGCTCATACTTTAAAAAATCTTTAAATTGTTGAATTTCTTGTGGGGCTACCCTTCACTAGTAATTTTCTGGAAAAAAACTGCATTGGTTTTGTCAATTCATCATTCATCCCATGTAAATATCTAAAAGACCAAGTTAGGCATTCTTTTAATTATTGCAAATCACCAGAAAAAAAACCCTTATAAATAACATTAATTTATCTTAGAAAACCATAAAGAACCCAAATATTTAAAGTTACAAATGATGAGAATAATTAGTAGACTCTGAGCATGTCTGCATTAAGTATATTATAATCTAAGACTTAGTAATATTGAATTTCTTTTGTGTGTGTGTGTGTGTGTGTGTGTGTGGTTTTTGGGTCACATCCGGCAGTGCTCAGGGTTTACTCCTGGCTCCATGCTCAGAAATTGCTCCTGGCAGGCATGGAGGACCATATGGGGCACCGGGATTCGAACCGATGACCTTTTGCATGAAAGGCAAACGCCTTATCTCCATGCTATCTCCCGGGCCCCAATATTGAATTTCTTTAAGTGATAATGCCATGATAGTAAAATTTCAAGGACTGCATCTTAGAAAGGAAATGTGTTACTATCATTTCTAGGCTTTAGTTATTCCTCTGTAAATTGAAAATAAAAATATTAAAAATTAAAACATATGTTTATAAAATGCCTAGAAAAAATTTTAACATGTTACTTAAAAATATAAATAGTATACATGAGAGTGGATTGAACACAATCAACACAGGCTTGAATACTTGGCACCATTTGTAGTTGCCTGAGTACTTCCGGGAGTGACCTCTAAGCATTTAACCAAGACTGAGCCCACAGAAACACTAATTATAGTACAAACATCCCCCAATGGCATATAAATATGAAGGTTATATAGTTTCATATTGACTGTAACTTTGCTAACCATTACACAAAGATTATTGTTGGCACCATGCTCTAAGCAACTGAGCTAACTGATTTCTGTCTACACAAATATTATTGTGAGGAATAGACAGAAACACATACATATATAATCTCTGTGAGCGATAAATTATCATATATATTAGTAAACATTTTAAGTTAGACATCATACTAGTCTATACATTTTAATATCATCCATATTAATTATAGTTTCATAAGTATGTGTTGACTATTTCAAGGCCAATTATAAATATACTTCCTTTTACAATGCTTAATGTTTTAATTAATTTATACAAATTATGTGTATAAGATGAATAGATCACCTCTACGAAAGACATGTATTTTAGAATGTAATCAAATTAAAATATTAGTTTTTTGAAAAGGTGAATACTTTAAAAAATAAAACCACTATGGCAAACCCAAGTTCAAAATTACTGGTGCCCTAACTAAAGGTGTGTAGAAGACAGGAAAAGAGACAAGGGACCTTTGACAGAGAGGCAACCATGTTAAGAGGCAGCAAGTTGTAGGCGATGAACAGACATTGTAGAGTTCTCAAAAGAGATTAACTCTATTACTTTGATCTTGGACTTCCTGTCTTTGAAATTGTGAAAAAATGAATTTCTGTAATTACCCACTTTTGTGGCAATTTATTATGGCAGCATTAACAAATTCAACCACCATGCTGATACTGTAGGGTTATAAATCCTAGATTTCACTTCTGCTTTAGACTAAGAAAAGTTATATTGGGATTTGGAGAGATAGCACAGAAGATAGTGTTCTTGTCTTGCAAACAAAGGACCATGTTTGATCCTAGGCATTTCAAAATTTGTCCCCTCAACACCACCAGAGTAATTTCTAAGTGTAGAGTCAGGGGTAATCCCTGAGCATCATGGATTGCACCCCCCAAAATCATGAGTATCATAATGTATCATGAGTATGCACCCCCACATACTGTTTATAATATGGGGTTTTGTTTTCTTAAAAAGACTGGAAAATATAAAGCTTTAAAAACATATTTAAAAATAGGTATTATTTATTTTACTTTACCTGCATATATTTTATTCTGAATATATTAAAATAATAAAATTTTACAGTACTAGAGTAAATATTGTCAGTAACACTCTATTCTGAAGGAGCACAGAGATAAAACTGGTTGACAATATTCACTTTGAATTGAATGTGGGTATTCTTAATACATAAATAATTAGGAATTGTTTGAATTGAATGTGGGCATACTTGATACAAAAATAATTAGGAATTGTTTGATAATTGTTAATAATTTGTTCATTGTGACAGTTTTATGTTGTGAACAGAGATAAGCAAATGGCTTTTCTCTTTGGAAAAGGCCTCTAGATGCTAAAGATAGTAAAGTGTTTGTTATCTTAGGAATATGATTATCTATACAAGGATCATTTCCTTCACTCATAAAAAAGCATCCTCTTATTTTATATACACATTCAAATTTTCAAATTTATTTAAAATTACAGAATATCTGACTGCACTGAACTTGTATGCTCATCAAATATTTGTTAAAGTACCATGTTATATAAAATTTCAGAGCTTAAAAGTTCTAAAAAGTGGGGTCCGGGCGGTGGCGCTGGAGGTAAGGTGCCTGAGCTAACCTAGGACGGACCAGGGTTCGATCCCCCGGTTCCCCATATGGTCCCCCCCGTGCCTGCCAGGAGCGACTTCTGAGCGAATAGCCAGGAGTAACCCCTGAGTATCACCGGGTGTGGCCCAAAAACCAAAAAAAAAAGAAAAAAAGTTCTAAAAAGTACATAAATTGATAAGTGAACCTGTAAAGTTTAAAAATTGTTACTGTCATGCACAGAGGGGAAAAGAAACATAAACAGGGAAAGGAAGGAAGAAAGAAGGGAAGAAGGAAGTAATGATTTCTTAATTATTACTCACTCACATGAATAAAAAATACCAAGAAGGGTTTTAGACTATCCCACTGAAAAGAAACCCTAAAGGCATGATAAACAGAATTATAAGCTGAAGAGAGTGGGGAGCTGGAAGAGAAAAGATCAGAATTACTGTAGAATTCTGACTCTCTGCTGCAGGCTTGTATTAATATCTCAACTACAAAAATGACTTCAATAATACTGAAACCATGGCATCTCAAAATAATTCAAAATTAATAGAAAATGTTATAAAGAAAAATGTTAGAATAATATACATTTTAATTATAATAAATTAACAAGGAGTGTTTCTAAATAGCAACTAATCCAACTTATTTTATTAATATTTTAATATTCACTGGATGTCAAGTAACATCTGTTTTTAAATTGCCCTGCCCATCTTTTAAATTTACACATCTACAAATAAAGTTTATATTTTTCAAAATATTATTTTCCTGAGTAATCTATCAATTAATCAACAAATCAACTCATTTTTAAAAAAAGAAAATGTGGACATTTAGTTTAGAGATCTGCATAATCTAAAAGAAAAAGCGGTCAGTATTTTTCTTTTTAACATTTATTTGTTTTTTGTTTGTATTGAAGGAAGATGTTAGTAATGTTTATATGAGGAAAAAATATGAAAAATAAAAGTTGATTTTACAAAAATAGAGAAAACTTCAATCTCCATAAACAAATTTAAACTTTAGTAGAGTAACAAGGAACATTAACTGAAAAAATAAATTAGAAGCAGACTATTGGGATAAAATTTATTTTTTTAAAAGCAGTTTATTGGTAGATTAATTGATTGATTGTTTGGTTTCTGGGCCACAACCAACAATGCTCAGGGATTACTCCTGTGCTCACAAATCGCTTCTCACAAGCTCAAGATCCATATTGGATGCCAGAAATCGAACCGGGTTCTTCCCGGATTGGCTGCACGCAAGGCAAATGCCCTAATGCTATGCTATCTCTCTGGCCCTTGGAATAAAATTTAAATCCCATTAAAGCACACATATTTTTATTCTAGTACAATTGATAACTATGATCTGGAACAAACCAAAATATCCAAAGACAAATAAAGATGAAATGTATATATACCCAATGAAAAGTTACTAAATTCTAAGAAAAAAATTAAACTTAAGAATGAAAAATATAAACTAAAACAAAATAATAGACAATATTCAATGAAAACTAACTCTTAGACATTGATTAAATAATGTATTTTACCAAGAGCATAGAGAAGTGGTGAAAGAGTACATTAATTGGATTGTGGTGGAGTATTATTGGCACTTTAGTGTTAGAATTGGTATATCACTCTTAAAATATATTAGCATTTACACTTGAAAACAAATTCTACTTCCATAAAGTAAATTAAACTAGCAATACGAACAACAATGAAGACACAAAAGCCGGGATAAAGCCAATAAGATCAGAAATGTGACACTTGAGGATAGAATAAAAGTACAGTAGGTAGGGCATTTAATTTGCATGCAGCCTATCTGAATTCAACCCCTAGCATCTACTATGCTCCCCTCAGCCTGCCAGGAGCGACTCCTGAGCACAGAACTAAGGGTAAGCTTTGAGCTCCACTATGTGTGTCCTATAAACAAACAAACAAAAAAACCTGTGGGATTCAAATGGTTAAAATGACTAACTTGTCAAGTACTGGTTTAATCTCCTGCATTGAGTTCCCTGTCTCATCAAATTCATTCTCCCACAGTGCAAACCTGGTAGCCTTGAACAGTACTTCCTGTTGTTGCCTTAAAAATATACAGTACAGGGGACTATGAGGTGGCGCTAGAGGTAAAGTGTCTGCCTTGCAAGCACTAGCCAAGGAAGGACTTTGGTTCGATCCCCCGGTGTCCCATATGGTCCCCCCAAGCCAGGGGCAATTTTTGAGCACTTAGCCAAGAGTAACCCCTGAGCATCAAATGGGTGTGGCCCGGACTTCCCCCAAATATATATACAGGACAAAAAAGAGTGGTGAGTGCAGTTAGAGAAATAACTACACTGAGAACTATCATAACCATGTGAATGAATGAGGGAACTGGAAAGCCTGTCTAGAGTACAGGTGGGGGGGTGGG
>PVKC010000340.1:30975-59991 GCA_004027635.1 Crocidura indochinensis | reverse complement strand
TTAATACTAGATATCAAAACAGTGAAAAATACTGTTAAGTCATTTATGACTAATGTGATTAATATTTTAATTTTTCAAATTAAATCCTTGTAGTGCAATAAAATGCAGATTTAGTCTTGAAGAATTCTAGAAAAAAAACATTTGTTTTCCATAAAAAAAATACAGGACCAATAGATATATGATCACTAAGTAGTTTTGCTAGACACAGAGGGGACCACTTTTCTAGCAACCCGGGGGGGGGGGGTAAGGGTGAGTATATGGGATTCAAGATGGGAAAGGTGGGGTGGAAGGAGGACAAATTTGATGATGGGAATTCCCCTGATTCAATGTTAATATGTACCTAATATACTACTGTGAAAGATATGTAAGCCAATATGATCAAAATAAAAATTATATATAAAATTTATATATAAATTAATCACTTTTCTCTTATCTCAAGAAGGACAAGAAATTTAGTTGCCCTATGTGGTAAATAGTCACATATGCTTAAACAGATATAATACCTAGAGGGTATCTTCAATGAAAAAACATTAAATTGTTTAACTTTGTCTCTCACTAAACTACTGTAAAGAATTTTTCTTCCTCTTTTTGTTTACAAATATTTACTTTGATATGCTTCATTATCCTAATTTGATTCCAAGCCAAAGTATATAAATTATTTCAATCTTTGCTCGAAAATTAACACTCCCAACTCATTCATCATTTTTGAGCCTTTTCTTGGAATCTTATTTTTTAATTCATCCAAATCATATTTTAGAGCTGAAATGCCAAGAACTCAAACCCTAACACCAATTCTCAATTACTATGTATGAAGTGGGTATTTGGGGAATAGGAAAAAATAAAATCCCACCTCAAATCTCTCTTATAAGTCTCGGCAAGGGGCTGGTGAGGTGGCGATAGAGGTAAGGTGTCTGCCTTGCAAGAGCTAGCCAAGGAGAACCACACTTTGATCCCCTGGTGTCCCATATGGTCCTCCCAAGCCAGGGGCAATTTCTGAGTGCTTAGCCAGGAGTAACCCCTGAGCATCAAATCGGTGTAGCTGAAAAAAAATTATTTTATAAGTCTCGGCAAGTGCATTGTTTTCTTATTAGGTTTTTGGACCACACACATTCTGCTCAGAGACTACGCATTCTCTATTGCCGGGGAATCACTCATGGCAGGGTTTGAGGACTTCCGGTGACTGGACTAGACCAAAAGCACTCAACTTGCTTTACTCTCTCCATGCCAAGAATTGCAATTCTGGCATCAAGAACTATTCTTTCTGTTTCATAGAAAGAAGGTACATTCAAGAGTTCCCTTACAGAACTCAAAATTATTCTATCTGAAGATTTTCAAGTTTATGTAGTATTCAAGTTTTGAAGAGAAAGCAGGACAATAACCGGAGTGCTGTATTAAATAGCCTCAGTCAATATAAATAAATTTATAAAAAATGTTCACATTTTTATTAGTTTTCGATAATTCCTCTTAAGTATTGTTATTTTAATAATAGCTATCAAATGCATTAATATCAATATAGAATAAATTGTTTTGCGGATGCAAAGGGGCAGTGTTGGAGGTCATACACTGTGGACAATAGTAAAGAGATAGTCACACTGGTGGTGGGATTGATGTTGGAACATTCATTTCATGCCTGAAAGAACTTTGTGATGAACAATTTTGTAAGCCATAATGTTTAAGTAAAGTTTCAGAAAAGTGTGTTTTCCTGCTGAAAGAGTGTAGATACTTAAAATGTGAACGTTTTGTGGATTTGCATCTTTCGTTGTCTGCAAAGTTCAAAAATAAATCTCAAGGGTTTCTCTATAAAGGTGATTCTTTATAAATGCTTCTCATATTTTGTGGGACTAGTCAGGGTGATCCCATTATCCCTAGTAATATCTTAATAAGAGTTACAATAATAATTAAATGTGAATTTATAAATAATACTTCTATTTATAAATAATACTTCTAATTATTTTCACCTTATTATTTTTATCATTAAATTATGTTGTCCTTTAAAATATTCCCACTAACTAGTGTGAATATTTTGTGGATTTGCTTCTTTTGCTGTCTGCCAGTAAATACTTGTTCACTAAATTAAACTATAAAAGATCAATATAATATTTTATTAATAATCTATATCTTTAAGTATTTACTATTAAAAATAACTTCCTTTTACTTATCATTCATTAGTACTGAAATTTTTTAATTTATATATTATCACCAGTATTATTTGCCTTTGCCTTTGCTCAAGTGACATATGATTTCATATCATTAAAAGCATTACACTGACTTTAAGCCATATAATAATACAGTATTTGAGCAGATATTTCGAACATAAAGATTAGTAGTGAGAGCCTGTGTGATGGGACAGAAAATAGGGTGCTTGCCTTGGATGCTGTTGACCCAGGTTCAATCCCAGGCAACAAATAGGGACCACTAAACCCTACCAACAATTATCCCTGAGCACACAGGCAGGAGGAAAACTAGAACAACATTCGGTGTGGCACCCTGGAAAAACAATTTTTTTTAAAAAAGAAAGATGAGTATGAGTGATACTATGCTTTGCTTAAAATTTAAAATTGTGTCTGGGGCCCGGGAGATAGCATGGAGGTAAGGCATTTGCCTTTCCTGCAAAAGGTCATCGGTTCGAATCCCGGTGCCCCATATGGTCCCCCGTGCCTGCCAGGAGCAATTTCTGAGCATGGAGCCAGGAGTAACCTCTGAGCAGTGCCAGGTGTGACCCAAAAAAAAACCAAAAAAAAAAAAATTGTGTCTATTTTCACTTTTAATGTAGTCTATTTTACTTTTGCTATTATAAATCAAAAATAAAACGAAATCAATCAAAGGCTATGTAAAACTAAATACAATGAACAGAAGTCACAATCCATATGCTTTGAACTGTTACAAGTAAATATGCTCCATAATCTAATCATCTGTCATCAAGTGAAAAACTGACAGTTGTGAATAAGAACTCTGTTGGAGCTTATTAGCTAATTACTGTTAACATGCACAGAGAAATACAAATATAACTGATTTTATAATTTTAATTGTTCCTTTTATAAGCAGTTAAATCACTGTGAGAATAATTTCACTCATAATTTCTAGAAACTTCTACTCTGTGATTTTGCAATGATATTCATCCATCTTTGTTTTAGACTATGATAAAACTCTAGAATTCTCAAAACTATTTAAATCTTTCAAAGGCATATCTTTGTCTAAAAATGCCTGTCTTCAAGTCAGGAGTATTAAGTTTAATATTTTCCCAATTTCAAGACACCTAAATCTGAATCATAAATCACTGATTTTTTACTTCCATTTGATTTAGGTACTCATATGTCAATTACTGAATCAGTAATTTTTGTCATATATTTTTTTTTACTAGGAATAGTTACTACTCCAATGTAAAATATTTTCATCTTAACAACCTTCAGAAATATTGCAAAAATGTTTTAAGTATCTGGGGCCAGAGAGATAGCACAGTGGCATTTGCCTTGCAAGCAGCCAACCCAGGACCTAAGACGGTTGGTTCAATCCTTGACATTCCACATGATTCCAGTGCTTGCCAGGAACTATTTCTGAGCATATAGCCAGAAGTAACCACTGAGCACTATCAGATGTGGCCAAAAACCGAACCCCCAAAAAATGTTTTAAGTATTTTATGTTAGAAAACAGGTATTCGAAATAAGGAGCACAATGTAAGGCAAACAAAGCATATAAATTCTAACATTTTCCAGTATAAAATAAATGATACTTATTGGACATGCATTCTTATAATATAGTTTTCACGATCATAATTACAACTGGTTGCTGCTAAAGTTGATTATATTTATGGGTCTTTTTGGCTCTGCTAGAAAACTTTAAGAAACTAGGTAATTTCATGTAACAAAAATACATGGAGGACTTAAGAGAAAGCAGTTTTGAATTTGAAAAATACCTATATATTACAGGGTTTCTATTTTTAATAAGATAAACATGATTTAAAACATAAAAAAAGCTGGATCTATAGTACACAGAATAGGGGACTTGGCATTACCAGGCATACCTTCAAATACAAAGAAACCAAGCAAACCAAAACATCAAATTAATTCTAATAAATAATTGCCTGTGCTCTAGTTTAAAAAAAATTCTAAAATAAAAATATTCATAGACTTTTGACTATAAGGCTATAACTTAAAACTATTCTAAAAGACTAAATTATTTTCTTTCATAATTTTTTTTGTTTTTGTTTTTGGTTCACACCCGGTCACACTCAGGAGTTACTCCTGGTTATGCACTCAGAAATCGCTCCTGACTTGGAGAACCATATGGGTCACCTAGGGACCAAACTGTGGTCCCTCCTAGGCTAGCACGGGCAAGGTAGACACCTCACCTCTTGCAACATGGCTCCGGCCCCCTCTTCCACAAATTTAAAACCAAGGAAATTTAATGTACACAACAGTAAGAATGAAAATAATTGTAACTTGATTTGTTATATTATCTTTTATTTAGTTTATTTCATTTTATTTAGTTATTTTCTTTCTTACAAATGTTTGTTTTGACATTTCTCTGAACTTGACTTCAAATAATTCTAAATAAAACTGTTAAGGAAAATTATTTTATCATCTAAAAAGTAGAAACATATCTTCACAGAGGTTGTGTTCTTGAAATATAAAATTTATTATTGTATCCTAAATGTACCAAACTACCCTATGACAGCTCACCTTAAAAAAGGAAAAATGGGAGGCTGCAGCTGGACCCAGAAGACCCCACATGTCAGGACTTCTGCTCTTCTTCTATTGGTATGACTGGGAATCTGGGAGACAACTGGCCAAAGGCCTCCGGGGCTGACCACTTAGTCCAGGAGACCGAGATTCCCCCCCCCATGTCAGACTGGCCTTCAGGGTCAGGTCTGACAACTGGGCTCTGGGGGAGGGGGAAGGGAAACTCCTTCCCTATGTATACTGAACTCCCTACAGTGGTGTCTTTTCTTACTAATACTCATTTTAAAATATGCTTTTAAAGTATTATCTAAAAATGTTCTTTATTCTAGACAGTTCCTAGGAAAGGAAACGGAATGCCAAAGATTTGGATGATACCACTCAAATAGATCTTTAAAATCAGTCTATATGTGGACATGACTTTCCATACTGACTCCAAGCCTGAAACCATAAAGAATTCATATATTATATATTGTATATAGCCCCTATCATGTATTGCCTCTCCCCTACCGCTTTGTCTCTTCTACCCCCTCACCTCCCAATCCTGATCTGTTAGCTTGCCCTAATTTAATCCTCTTTACTCTTAGTTCCTAACTCGGTAGGCACCAAGACCAACCTCCTGCCCAACAGACCACCTTCCAGATCCTCAGTGAAAGACACCCTCTGGGTTCCCGTTCTCATGCCTTGGCAAAGAACTACAACCAGCAAGCCTGCCGAATCATGCTTGATGGCCCCTCTCACCCCCACCAAATCATGGACTATTGGATGATACAGGAATCAGCTTCAGCTAAACCCCCAGCTCAAGGACACTATAGGGTTCCATAATGCCACAAAACATGTCTCAAACAAAATTCCAAGGCCAGTGATACGAAAAGTACTGTGACTTTTACTCCCCACAAGAATATATAAAAAGAACAATTTGGAAGTCTTATACTGCCTATGGAAGCTCAATACCTATATAATAATACATCTTAAGATGTATGTCCCTAAATATACAGGTAGCCTCCTCCACCACTTGTTTTATTCAAATACCTTTTTAACTCGGTTTTATTTATTTGTTCTATTTTAATATATACTTTTTCTCTATCCTTACCATTTGTGATGCTGCTTGGTAAAAAAAATCCTTGACTGGGATAAAAGCTTAGATCAAAACCAGACCACAGAGACTGTGTGTGCAGCCTGTCATCCTTACCCAGAATAGCACCAGCAACACAGTATAACACCATAGGTTTTTGTATGGGAACAGTATAAAAAAGGGAGAACCATAGACACAGAAACAAGATCTTATCTTCTAGGGATAAGAACTCACACTGTTTATAGCAGAAGGGTGCCTCCCATCCTGAACATGTGTCATGTGGATACAACACAATCTCCAGGAGATTGGACAATGTAAATCCAATCCCAAACCCCAGATCCCAGACGTAGAACTGATACAGCTCCAGGCAACACCACCAGGAACTAAGCTCCATTGGGAGATTTATAACACTGCTCTGGCACCAACTTGTGCCATTTTTGATATGACAACGAGGAAAGGACAACTTGACCTAAGACCTGGTTGTCCTATCACATCACCTAACACTAAATGGAAATCAGAAGAGGTATCGTCCTTTGAACTGTGAAAAATAAGAGCACCAACAACAGAAAACTGACTTTGACAACCGTGATTGAACAGAACCTACCTTGGGACCAATAAGGAAAACCCTATCCTAGGCTGTAGCCTAGGACTCATAAAAAAAAAAAATAGCAACAACAACAACAAAACCAACAAGACGTCTTATTTCAGAGGCCCAAAGTGGACAACAGAGACTGAGCAGAGCCTTTGGATCCATAATATCCTAGGCTTCGACTTAGGGACTGAACAAAAACAGGGAGCAAGTTTTACGGAAGACTGAACACAACAACAATGATGAATAGGAACCTCTAGAGCTGTAAAGACTCTATCCTAGTCCCTGACCTATAACCTGCACAAATACCAAGATCGCTAGCTACATAGTGGCTTGATTTTCTCACACATAACTGAAAGGAAAGTTTCCTGGCACCGCAAAAAAGCATTTGGGATGGGGTAATGAGTATATATGGAGCCAGTGGTTGATCCCATGATGGTATGCTTCAAAGATGGAGAAACCCTGAATCTCTTAGGCCATGAGAATTCCCTTTCTTTCCCAATGCTTACTGTGCCTATGCAAAAAAACAAATGTGGGGGAAGGCCAAACCCTGCAACTACAGCAATCCTACTTTTTCTTGTTTTGTTTTGATTTTTTACTTTTTTTACTTTATTTTTCTTCTCTTTTTTCTTCCACTTTTTCTTTTTCACTCTTGTGGTTATTATTTGGTGATTTATTTTTATTTTTATCTGCCAGTTGCATTTTTTCTTTTTCTTTCATTTTTCTTTCTTTTTTTCCTCTCATTTCTTTTTTTTCGGTAGTTGTTACCAAATTTTTTTCTCTCTTTTTTCTTATCCTTTTTTTATCTCCAATAATGGTTGCTCAATCTACAACAAGCTATAAAGTGGAGACCAGTTGCACTACCATTCTGGGGGGGTAACAAAAGGAGATATGGGATACATGCTGAGAACAGTGGTGGAGGGAGGACAGCACTGTTGGTGGGAATGCCCCTTATTCATTGTCACTATGTACCATAAATGATGCAGTGAAAGATTTGCAATGCACTATGGTCACAATACAAATTTTAAAAAAAAGGGAAAATGGGGGGGTGGACAGAGTGGTGGTATGGAGCAGTAAGTCGATTGCCTTGCTGGTGGTAGCATAGGATGGACTGTTCCATATGGTCTCCCAAGGCAAGAGCAATTTCTGAGCCATAGCCAGAAGTAGCTCCTGAATGTCACCGGTGTTTCCCCAAAAAACAAAAACAAAAAAAAAAAAAAAGAAAAAGAAAAACGGGGCCAGTGCAGTGATGCAAGTGGTAGAGGATTTGCTTTGCATGTGCTAACCTAGGACAGATTGTGGTTTGATCCCCACATCCCATATGGTCCCCCAAGCTAGGAGCAATTTCTGAGAGCATATCCAGGAGTAACCCTTGACCATCACCAGGTATGGCCCCAAAAGAAAACAAAAATATAATACTATAAAAAATTATGCTGTAGATACAATAAACTCAAAGATTAAAAAGATTAATTATAAATTAAATATTTTAATAATATTGGTTATATGGTAATACAAAGGAAAATAATAATGAATCATCATACAATAAAACATAGTTGAAACATTTCAACATTTCAATACAGATGAAAGGGCCAGGGAGATAGCATGGAGGTAAGGTGTTTGCCTTGCATGCAGAAGGAGGGTGGTTCGAGTCCTGGCATCCCATGTGGTCCTCGCGCCTGTCATGAGCGATTTCTGAGTGTAGAGCCAGGAGGAACCCCTGAGCACTGCCGGGTGTGACCCAAAAACCAAGAACCAAAATAAGCAAAGAAAAAAAACCCAAAAATACCAAAATAAATACAGATGAAAGAAAATTCAGAAGTTTTTAATTAGGAGCTTGAGATATTAGTAAAGAAAGGCACTTGACTTGCATGCCACTGAAATGACATGATCCTTTGTACCACATATGAGTGATACCTCAAGTCCCTCCAAGGGTGAGTCCTGAGTATTTCTAGGTGTGGGCCCCAAACCATAAATTAAATGGATAAATGTGACTTGCCTGTGTCGAAACATGCCGGCATGTGATATGGTCCCTTGAGAATTGACAGAGGTGATTTCTGGGTGCAGAGTGAAGAGTGACTTCCTAACATTGTCACATCCCCACATAAAACGTTTTATATGGCTGTTAGCATAAACTATTAAATTTAGTCTTATATTAAATTCTTTGCTAGAAAATCATGGTACAAAGAAAAATAGGGGTCGGAAAAATAATACAGGGGTAGGGCATTTGCCTGGTGTACAACATATAAGTTGATCCTTAGCATTCCTAGCATTCCATAAGGTTCCTCAAGCACTACCAGGAGTAATTTCTGAACATTGCTGGATATAGTCTAAAACGAACATACAAGAAACAGAAATATAGCAAAACAAATATTTTTATAGTAAGTTTTGCCTTCTGCCTTCAATATTAAAGCTAACATAATCTTTTTGTCCTCCCTAAACATGTACTTTAAAAAAATTAGCAAATTCCTCATACCGTTTCAGTCATATATGTACACAAAGATATATGGATTTTTAATAACAAATACTATTTCTACATCATAAATAAATTACCTGGTACAAAATAGTTTTAATAATATAAAATTTAAAACAATAAAATCAATTAATTAAAGCATTATTTATATAATCACTGTTAGGCTTGTATGATTTGTGTCAAGATATATGATAAATAAGCTTGTTAGATGTTTACTTCTGCAGTCACTTTTTCTCATGCTACCATATCATAAAATATATCTATTTTATGTTTCAGTCTGAAAACTTTTAAATTCATTTGAAGTGAGTATTTATTTATCTCTCCTGTTTGTGTATATATTTAATATCTGAAACCTGTTTGGGGAGCTGGAACAATTTACAGTGGTAGAACACTTGCATTGCATATAGACTACCTGGGTTTAATCCTGGATACCACCACCTAAGGCCCCTGAGCCCTGACAGAAGTTGTCACTAAGAAAAGAGCTAAGAGTAAGTCCTGAGTACCACTAGGTGGGACCCCAAAACTGAACTAACCAAAAAGCTCTGATAAACTTTATTTTAATTATTTTATTTTATATATTTAATATTTATTCTGTTTCTGGGCCACACCCAGTGACGCTATGGGTTACTTCTGCTCAGAAATCACTCCTCGCAGGCTCAAGGACCATATGGGATGCCAGGAATCAAAACTGGGTCCATCCCAGGTGGGCCGTGTGCAAGGCAAAGTCCTGTAGCTATGCTATCTCTCTGACCTCTTTGATAAAGTTGATGTTAATATTTACACATTCAATTGTAATCAATAGTGCATTCAATTCTCTGTGTCTAAAATTGTTCTCTATGAAAAATATAATAACTAATCCAGCACTCTCCAACCAGTCCTTGGCAAACCCAGAGAAAGTAACCAGCTCCCCAAAACAAAAAATTTTTAGCAGTTTCAGCAAAGCATTAGTTTTCAACCTTTTTCAGTTGTAGATTGGCAACAATAATGATTTTATTACCTTTTGTTTCATAAATTTGCAAATGATGGGACAAATTATTTTATTTTGTATGTCACTCAACACAAATAAGATATTTTTTCATAAATATAATAAATATGTGTCTCTTAAAATACTAATGATTTCTCTATCTTTATATGAATAATTTAGATAGGCTGAGTAGTTTTTATCATGATTTCCAGGAATTCATTTTATGTTAAGAATAATGTATCTCTTGTATTAAAAAATTTATGGGTTCTTATCCATAGTATTTAAGAGCTTATTTCTATACATAAGATTTCCCTATTTTTAGTGTGCCTATGCAAAAAGAAACAATGCCATATTATATTATTGGTGCATTTGGGGGTAAAAATGACAAACTATACAATCCCTGTTTTTGACATGAGCTTTTATCTCAAGCAAGACTATTCTAATGCCCATTAAGTCTTTTGAAATAGTCTTGTGGGGAATAACATCCAGGGCACAGTTTCATTCCACACTATGGTTTTATTATGTCTTAGAAAAGGTTTGCAAGTCATAAGGGATCAGGTAGTGTCCTCGATCTGGGGATCCCTCTAGAGCTGAGTCTGATAGCAAGCAATAGTCCACATAGAAGGGATGTGGGAGAGAGAGGGTAGCATAGAATGCATTAGCACATTAGCAGGAGTGATGGTTGCAGCTTCTTTTTTTTTTTTTTTTTTTGGTTTTTGGGTCACACCCGGCAGTGCTCAGGGGCTACTCCTGGCTCCATGCTCAGAAATTGCTCCTGGCAGGCACAGGGGACCATATGGGGCACCGGGATTCGAACCGATGACCTTTTGCATGAAAGGCAAGCATCTTACCTCCATGCTATCTCCCGGGTCCCTGGTTGCAGCTTCTTGCCAGGGCGAGAGATGAAAGGCTGAGAGGGGGTCTTTTCACTTTGGGAGCCTAGTAGCAGTTTACTGGGGCAGGTGGACAGTCTAGGTTCCTAAGGAGTTAAGAACTGAGGGTGAAGATGGTTAAAGAGGGAGAGATAACAAATCAGGATTGAGGAGTTGAGAGAATAGAAGGAATTCTGAACAGAGGTGAGGGATAATGTATAACAGAGTCTATATACAATATAGACATGAATTAATTACAATATAGAGTAGGCAAACATGGAGGAGTTCACTGCATACTAAATCATTCTCACCTATAGAAATATTAGAGATCTACTTACAGATTGTAATTGGAATCCTGACCCTTATGGAGTGGGTCAGAGCACTTAAAAATAATTAGATTAAGAAAAATAAATACGGAGTGGTGGTGTGGAGCAGTAAGGCGCCTGCCTTGCCAGGGCTAGCCTAGGCAAACCCCGGTTCCATCCCTGGCATCCCATATGGTCCCCCAAGTCAAGAGCGATTTCAAGAGCATAGCCAGGAATAACCCCTGACTATCACCAGGTGTGCCCCCCCCCAAATGAAAATAGATTAAAAGAAAAAAGAAAAGAAAAAAAAACGAATAAAAAAAATAAATTATCCAGCACCATGGAGAGAAGAGGTTTTCTCATCTCTAGTGACTTGTGGCAGGGTTAAGCTTTGCTAAGTTTTAGGATAAACATAATTTTCACATCTAGAGTACTAAGCAATATGATAGGGGATCTGCAAAAACCAAGATCTTTAATTATAGATGACTAAATTTGACAACCACACTGAGCAGCACATTCCCTGACACCATAAAGAAAGACTTTGGATTTTTACAATGAACAGGTCAGAAGCCTGTAGTTTGGATCATGACAGTATGCTTTAATGGTGGAGACATCCTGTATTTCTTAGGCCAAAGAAACAGCCTTTCTGATTTCCCCAATACATGATGTGCCTATGAAAAACAAACAAACAAAAACTCGCCATACCAGTCCCCCTCTTTTTTTTAATTCGTATTTGTAGCTTCTAGACTGGGTCTCCCACCCACTTTTTTTTAAATCAGAACCATAGAAGATGAATCATCTTGTTCTGCCTCATATTTCTATATCTACTTAAAAAATGGGAAGAAAAAAACGTGGATGGTACCAGGAGAAAAGCAGTTTCATGAGCATTGAGTGGAAATAAAAAAATGATCAGATGTAAATATCCAACCCAAGGTTAATGACAATAGAATCAAGAGACCCAAACCACAACAAGCTAAACACAAGAGGGACCTGTTGCATTAGCAGTCCAGGGGGCTTAGGATAGACTAGAGACATGGGATGCACACTAAGAACAGTGGTGGAGGGAGATCAATCCTCGTGGTGGGAATTGCCCTAATTCACTCTCACTATGTACCTTAAATATAACTGTGAAAGACTTGTAATCCACATTGGTCTCAATAAAAATTAAAAAAGAAAAAAAAGAATAACGTATCCTCTGAATATTTGTAGGAAATATTTCAGTCAGTTACTTAAATTCTGTTTGTAACACTTGTGGGAATTAAAGAGATGATTCAACAGGCTTTCTATATATTTTGTCTGCAGCAAACAGGAGTCTTTGGTTGGATTCTCAGCTCAGCATGGCTCCTCAAGACATGCCAGAGGCAATCACCAGCACTGACGTAAAAGTGATCCCTGAGCACTACTACATATGGTGCGAAAACAAATGCATAACGAAGTTAACAATCTTTTTAAAAAAATACCATCATGTGGACAGACTATTATACACTTATGTAATATATAAAGCTTGTTTGATGCATCTTGTTTTTATTATGTAAGAAGTTTATTCATCACTGTATTTTGAAGCTATGTAAAAAATGTCTAATTATTCTGACAATTCTGATGAAATATGGAATAATGTGAGTCTATTTTCTGAGTTGTTACCAAAGGGTAATCATATTTTTCATCATTCAATGAATAATGAAATCAACCTTTTAATAATATATTCAATATTTATTTATTGAGATATATGAGTTTCATATGTTGTGAATAAGAAAATTCAGTAGTAAACAAGATTTCTGCTCTATCAGATAAATTTACAGGTAATATAATATAAAACAACAAAAATCATGTAAATATGGACAAACAAGATTTCTGCTCTCATCAGATAAATTTACTGGTAATATACTATAAAACAAAAAAATTAGGTAAATATGGACAATATTTGTTTTGAAAACATGTGTTTTGAAATTAAAGCAAAAGCACAGTGAGAGGATAAAGTGATAATCACATGTGCATAATTAAATTTTTTGAGCAGTTTTCCAAGTGATATTCAGGGGTTAATTTTGTAATGCTCAGAAATAATCTTTGTAGATCTGTGGGAAGCCATTTATTATGAAAAGAATTAAATCAGGATTGGCTGCCTTCAAGGCAAATATCTTAACATGAGTTGATACTCCATAGAAAAGAAAGGTCTATGTACTGACAAATGATAAATCAAAAAAATGACAAATGATCAGCATTTGAATAAATATTTTGTAGATCATTTAAAATATTTGTGGTGTATAAAATATATAAATATATAAAAGCTTTGTATTTCTTTTATTTTGCATTTGTTTCTTTTCTTTCATTTATTTATTTAGTTAGTTTTTTGCCATATTCTGTTGTGCTGAAGAATGACTTCTGATGCAGCTCTGGGGAATATATACAGTACCATGCATGGATCAAACAGGTTGATTGCATTCAAGGTACTTAACAACTGTACTATTTCTCCAGCACAAGCATTGGTATGCCATGACATTTAGGGAAAAAATACATATAGTAGAATATTCCATTTGCAAATACACTCAACTCATTGTACATAACGTACTATAAACAAAGTCATAAAGTTCACTGCTTAAAGTTTTTTAATACCCGATATATTCCTAAAGTTCTTAAAATTTAGTCTGTAAGGTACTCGTGGTATAGTACAGTGGGTAGAGGGATTAGCTTTGTACATGTTTGCTCTGGAGTTTAGTCCTCAACATTTACTATGTACCACCAAGCACTGCCAGGAGTGATTCCATAGTGCATAAACAGGAGTAAGCCTGGAACAGAGTCAAAAACAAACAAAATCAATACATTTGCCAGCTATGTGCTGTTGTTATGTTATGCTGTATTTATTTGTTTGTTGAGGCCCATATTCAGCAGTGCTCAAGAGCTTACTCCTGGCTCTGTGCTCAGATATCACTCCTACTAGGCTGAGGGAACCGTTTGGGATACATAGTGCTTAACAGTTGGTCAGATACATGGCAAATGACCTAGCTGTAGCACTAAATATTTTTCTCAAATATCTGCCAACTTTTTTCAATTATGACAGTCACTCATTTCTAACATGACAGTTACTTTTTCTACTATAAAAATTAACCATTATATAAATCATTGATAAATCATACACTTGATTTAAGTTTCTAACAAGACACTAAAATCTCAAACAGCAAATCCCTTTTTATTCTTCCATTTCATGTAACTGATTTTACCCTACCTAGAAATTTATAAATTTTGTCTTATGACTTTCTATTATTACCTTCCTAAGTATACATTGTATAATGTTTACAACCTTGTAGAAAACTACTCAGAAGTTTTATATTTTTATATAATATATGATATGTATCATAAGTTTTATACATTATAAAGTATAAGTTTTATATATGTATATATTATATAGTATATATGCTTACTATATACTATATAAATATATAATAATTATATAGTACATATAATATTTAGCATATTATATATTATATGATATGTAATATACACTATGTATAATACATAGTAAACAGTACAAAGGAATTTTAAAATAGGCCCTGACTTACAAAAGTATTCTTTAGAAAAAAACAGAATAAAATATTCATAGTTTAATTTTATGGATTTAAATTATCTTGGAATGCAAATGATATAATTTTTCTTATTTCTTTTCTTATCCTTAATCATAAGCTAAGATTCAGCAGCATAATTTTTGGTAGAAATGATTTGTTATTACAATAAAACATATGTCCTTTTAACATTAAGCACAAGTCAATTTTAAACACTGATATAATTAAATTAAAGAATAACTTTTAGTATAAAATTATAACCTTGGGTCAAATATAGAATAGTGAGGAGGGCAATTGCCATGTTCAACTTAGGCTTAATCTCCAGTACCTCATTTTCTCCCCAGAACTCTGCCAAGAATGATCCATGAATGCAGAGCCAGTAGTAGGCCCTGAGAACCACCAATTGTGACCCAAATTTGGAAAAAAAAATAAAGTATAAAACCTAAGCTACAACATAGTTTCAAATACATCTGCAAAGTACTTATTTGAACTCTCGTTTTCTCTTAGTCATCGAAATTAATGTATCACCTCACTAGCTATGAATTGCATTCAAGAGAGAATTTAATATATTATCTCATAAAAAATGTACATTATGGTAATTAATCACTTTAGCCATAGGCATATATTTATATTCTGAATAGAAGCATATATAGCACAGAATGAAGTCGCTTGAGAATAATACAGTTAAAAGATTTTTGCATAGAAGTTTCCTACATTTTATCATCCCCAATATGTACTAATCAAGAAATCAATACACAAATTAAAATGGTTCTATACTACAGTAACTTCCAAGTTAAAACAATGAATTCTAATTTTCACTTAAAGAGCACAAGAAAGCAAATGATACAAAAATAATCTCTAGTTATAGAATAAGATATTTTATATCATAGTATTATATGAAATGTTTTGATAGGAATAATATTATTTCCCATTTTATCAGGCAGAATTTCAAGTAATTGCAAGTAATTGGTGGTTCTTAGACTAAATATTTATAACATGTTCTGTAACTTTTCATAATTGATTTTTAAATATAATAGGTAATATAATTTTATTTTGTAATAGGAGATATAAAAAACTAGATGCAATATAAATAAGTGTTGGGTAAAGGTTTTTTTTTTTTTTTTTTTGTGGTTTTTGGGTCACACCCGGCAGTGCTCAGGGGTTACTCCTGGCTCCATGCTCAGGAATTGCTCCTGGCAGGCACGGGGGACCATATGGGGCACCGGAATTCAAACCGATGACCTTTTGCAAGAAAGGCAAACACCTTATCTCCATGCGATCTCCCGGGCCCCTGTGTTGGGTAAAGTTTTAACAGTAGCTAATTGGATGCTTTAGATATTTATGTTTTGTTAAACATAATGATAGTTAAAACTAAAAAATGGGACCTGGAAGTGTTTTGTCTCTAGTGAACTGAATCAACCTTCCTACACAAACAAAATTGAGTGAAGTGGTACATAATTACATATATTTGAGTATATTTAAAATGTATATGACAAAGAAATAAAATAAAATAAAAAGATAAATTATTTGCAACAAAATTAAGAAGCAAATATTAATTACCTAATTTATAATAGTTTCAATATCTTGTAAAAAGTAAGCATATAAACTTTATATGAGCCAAAGAAAAATAATTCAGAGAGGAAATCAAAATTTCAAATCAACATATAAAAATATATTATTCTTATTAGTTGTCAGAGAAATACAAATTAAAGCAACAATAGGGGCCCAGGAGATAGCATGGAGGTAAGGCGTTTGCCTTTCGTGCAAAAGGTCATCGGTTTGAATCCCGGTGCCCCATATGGTCCCCCGTGCCTGCCAGGAGCAATTTCTGAGCATGGAGTCAGGAGTAACCCCTGAGCACTGCCAGGTGTGATCAATAAAAAATAAGGACCAGGGGCCTGAGAGATAGCAAAGAAGTAGGGTGTTTGCCTTGCACTCATCTGACCCTGGACAGACCTGGGTTCTATTTCCGGCATTCCCTGTGGCGCCCAAAGCCTGCCAGGACCTATTTTTGAGTGCAGAGTGAGGAGTAAGTCATGAGTGCCATCCAGTGTGCCCCTTCCCCCAAAAATAGGGAATAGAGAATTAGTGGAGCAGATAAGATACTTGACTTGCACATGACTGATCTGGATTTTATGCCTGGCAGCCCAAAATGTTATCAAAGAACTTCCAGGAGTGACCCCTACGTATAAAGCAGGACTAATTTGTGAGCACAGTAGATCTGGTATAGACCAAAAAACCAAAATAAAATAAAATAAAAATCCAACAATTAAATGGATATACAATTGGCAGATTTAAAAAACATCAATTAAATTGTTGATGAGGCTGGAAACATTATTCCTGTGGACTATTGTGGGTCAAGTTGCACATTTTGAAAATAAATTTACCAACATGATTAAAACTGAATATCTATTAATTTTTACTAATTTAGTCAATAGCAATTTCTAACTTTAAAATAACATACAAACAAGGACAATTAGCTTTATAGGTCTAAGCGATTCTATGCCTAAAATAATAAGGCAAATATTCATATAAATTTTGTTATATTAATGTATTGGAAAGTATTACATCATTAAAGAATGAAAAACTATTAATTTTCAAATGTCTAATAAATACCTTCAAATTTCTGGAAGTCACTTAATAAAGGTGAAAAAGCTATTGATGAAAATAAAAAACAATTTTTAAAAAATCAAAAGGGGGGGCCGGGCGGTGGCGCTGAAGGTAAGGTGCCTGCCTTACCGCGCTAGCCTTGGATGGACCGCGGTTCGATCCCCGTGCCCCATATGGTCCCCCAGGCCAGCCAGGTGCGACTTCTGAGCGCATAGCCAGGAGTAACCCCTGAGCGTCACTGGGTGTGGCCCAAAAACCAAAAAAAAAAAAAAAAAAGCAAAAAAAAATCAAAAGGGAATGAAAACACTAATTTTTCATAGATGGAAAAAACAACAAATTTTAAATCACTATATTATTCAAATTATTGTATAGATAAATCATAATGGCCATATAATATCCCAAAGAAAAATACTTCTACATATTTATGGATTTAAAATTCAATGATAGCTAAAAGAATAATAATTTTATGGGCCGGAGCGATGGCACAGCAGTAAGGCATTTGCCTTTCATGCAACTGACCCAAGATGGATTGAGGTTTGACCCCAGCAACCCATATTTTTGAGGGCAATGCTGGGAGTGGCCCCTGAGCATCAGATGTGCCCAAAATCCAAAAAAGAATAAAAATAGTAATTTTTTTTAAAAAAGGACAGGCAGCACATATTATCAAACATTAAAAAACTGGTTGGTACTGGAACAAAGTAAGATTCATAGAACAGAATTGATACCACAGATATAAAATTTCAGGAATATAGACAGTTAATTTGTGACAAAACACCTAGGTACTTGATGTGGATCAAAGACAGACTCTCAAATAATGGAACTGTATAAACTATACAAACTCATGCAAAACGATAAAATAAGATTTCTATATTGAGGAAAACATAAGGACTCCAAGATCTTGACTTCAGCGGTTTCATTAATGATATGATCCTATTGCTTCTCCCCCCCACAAAAAAAAATCAACCATATATAAATAAATGGGATACAGCAAGCCAAAATATTTCTCAAGAGAAAAAAAAAATGAGGTTAATGTGTTAAGGCAAAAAAAAAAAAAAAAGAGCCATGAGGTTAATGTTTTAAGACTCTCCAAAAAATGAAAGAAAATACTTATCAGAAAGCTAATTCCAAGATATAGAAGAAGTCTCAAAGTTTAACACCATAAGCAACATTAAAATCTATTAAATGTGGGGTGGAGTGGTGGCACAAACATTAGGGTATTTGCCTTGCACACGCTAACCTAGGACGAACTATAGTCCGATTCCCCTGTGCCCCATGTTTTCCTTAAAGCCAGCAGTGATTTTTGAGCGCATAGCCAGGAGTAACCCCTGAGCATCACCGGGTGTGGCCCAAGAACCAAATATATATTAAATAGGAGAAAGGGAAAGATAGTACAGCGAGTTTTGATCTCCAGCATCTTATATAGTCCTCTGAGCACCACCCGGAATGATTCCTGAATGTGAGTCAGGAGTAAATTCTGAGCATCCCAGAGGGTGCGCACCTCCAAATGTGGAGAAATGAATAAAATAATTCCTCATAGATAACATAAAGTGGCCAAGAAGCACATGAGGAAAGCTCATTAAAACTGGTTATTAGGGAAATGTAAATCAAAGGATAATGAGGCATCACTTCAGGCCAGAAAAAATGCTCTCAATAACAATATGCCTGGAAATAATAATATTGACAGGCTGTGGGGGAAAAAAAGACAATTTTTTCTTGTTTGGGGACTATACTTAGAGATGTTCAGGTGTTAGTCCTGGCTCAATGCTCAGGAATTACGCCTGGACTGCTCTGGGGGCCATACGTGATCCCTGTAATCAAAACTGAGTTGGCTACATGCAAAGCAAGCACCCTCAGCACTGCTGTATCTCTTCAGTCCCCCAAAAGGAACTTTTATTTACTACTGGTAGTATATTCTTGGTTCAGGTTTTTTTTTTTTTGGCAAATTATTTGGAAACTTATCAAAAGTTAAAAATAGTGCTTCCATACAATTCCATTTCTAAGCATCTACACTAAAAACTCAGAATTATTGATAAAAATGATATATACATAAGTATATACACATACATAAATATGTTTATTATAGCATTATTTACAATAGTCAAGATCTATAGGAAAATAAACCAGTAGTAACAGTTATACAATTTTAGGGATACATTATAACTCTCTCAAAATATTCTTTAAATGGTTGGTTGAATTAAATGGTTGAATAGAATTGTAGATGAATGATCATTTAAATAATGCTTCAAAAACCCTCCTACAGGTATATTTTTAAAAAAATGCTCTAATTACATTTTAAAATGATGTAGTTATTAAAGATTTACAGTGCAACATTGAAATAATATAACCCCATATAAATTTCCCAGTAAGTAAAATGCCACCATTTTACTCAACTTTGGATATTCTTCTTTTAAATATAAAATCTTTACTTAAACACCGTAATTACAAGCATGATTATAGTCGAGTTTCAGTCATAAAAAGAATACCTCCCTTCACCAGTGCAACATTCCCACCACCCCACTCCTTCCCAACCCCTGCATTCAAGACAGGCATTCTTCTCTCATTCATTAAGATTTTCATGATACTTATGTTAGTTTTTATTTCCTAACTGCACTTACTACTCTTTGTAGTGAGCTTCATTTTGTGAGCTGGTTCTTTCAGCCCTCATTTCTATTTTCTCTGGGATTACAATAATGACTTTAACTTTTCTTAAAACCCATAGATGAGTGAGACCATTCTCCATCTTTCTCTTTCTCTGACTTAATTTACTCAGCATAATAGATTCGATGCACTTCCATGTATGGAAAAGAATTCATGACTTCATCTCTCTGATGGCTGTATAATATTCCATTGTGTATATGTACCACAGTTTCTTTAGCTATTCATTTGTTGAAGGGCATCTTGGGTCTAGAGTCTGGCTACTGTGTATAGTGCTACAATGAATACAGGTGTGAGGAAGTATTTTTGAATTGTAATTTTGTGTTCCTAGTGTATATCCTTAGGAGTAGTATATCTGGATCATATGGTGTGACTCCACCCAGGATTTACGTGTACCTAACTGCAAGAACCTGCCCATTTCTGGGAGGTGTCTTGGGCAAATATTACATATATCTTTACCTGCAAGACCCCGCCCACTCCTGGGAGGGTTCTTGGGAAGGTTAGATAAGCCCTGGACCCAAGGGATTAGGGTCTTTGCCAGCATGGAGGTCAGAGGAAAGATGGCTGAAATAAGTTAAGACGAAATGCAAGATAAGAATGGCATGTGCTTAATTGGTTATGATATAGGCCACACACGTGGGTCAGGGCCAATAAAGATGTTATCTCTCTGGAAACCTGCCTGTGAGTGAGTTCAACACCCACCGATTTTCTGGACCCAGACCCACAGGTTGAAGGAGGTTGCAGAGCCACGTCGCCTGGAATGGCAGAGAAAGGTCTTTCCATCCATACATCTCCATCCAGCTCCATCATAAGGGCTTAATACAACAATATGGGAGCTCAATTTTCAGTTCTTTGATGAATCTCCATGCTGTTTTCCATAAAGGCTAGACTGTACAGCATTCCCACCAGCAGTGAATGAGAGTTCCTTTCTCTCCACATCTCCACCAGCTCTGATTGTTCTTGTTTTTTTTTTTTGTTTTTTTTTTTTTGTTTGTTTGTTTTTTGTGATATGTGCCAGTCTCTGTGGCATGAGATGGTAACTCAACTCAGCTTTGGATATTTTGATTAGGAATATTTCCAAATTTTGTTACAATATTATTTGACTCTTTAATCAGTGCCTGATAATTATATATAATATTATCACTGAAGGTTATAGTCAATGATGTGAATGTTACTTTATTATGTTGACTTGTGATTTAACTGTAGTAGTAACATAAGTTATACAACAAAGGTCATCTATAATTTTCATTGTCAGTTGAACTGTATACCTAAATCAGAGTGAAGTAAAAATCTATAGGAAAATTATAAATTAACTAAAATAATGTATCTAATTTGAAATACTTATAATTGTGTGATCAGATTTGACTGTAGGGATGTCTTTTTAGTCAATTTTTGATGACTATTTCTGTGCTGTATAAGATTTCTAGGCAATAAAGTGATATTACATGAAACAACTGAAATTGTGCAGTTATTCAAATTATTAAGACTCTTCTTCCTATTTTTACTTTATAGGAAATTAAAATTACTTCATGAATCTCTATTTTCAGTTTTATAAACACAGTTAATGGAACTGAATTCAAACACTAACATTTTCAAAACTAAACATTAATATGATTTCAAACTCCGTGACAGATCAATTTAGGGGTGTTATTCAAGAGCAAGAAAAAGTTGCAGGAGCTGTAAAATACATAAACTGGATTTGCTTATATGGCTTTCAGAAAACTTCCTTAACTTGGCGATGATTACCATTATTTTGGGAGGAGGCACACTGGCAGAGCTCAGGGGTTACTCCTGGCTTTGTTCTCAGAAATTGCTCCTGGCTTGGGAGGCTATATGGTTGCCAGGGATTTAACCCACGTCCGTCCTAGATCAGCCACATGCAAGGCAAATACTTTATTATTGCACTACCACACCGGCTCCAGTGATGGTTATTATTACAAAATAGCAAGAGGTATTCGATTTCTGCTTTGCAACAGCAATCATAAATATATATAACCTTATATATACATATATATATATATATATATATATATATATATATATATATATATATATAACCTACCAGTGGCCTAAAATGTAAACCCTATGCCTAAAATGTCAACCATATGCAAGTGTGCAGACTCCTAAGCATAGTTATGTTTGATTTCTTTTCTTTGGCTAAACCCTGCCTCATTCCCACAGCTAGATAATTATTATAATATGTGAAATGCTTTTATAAAAGTATGTTTATATAATTGCAAGAAGCAAAATTTTGAGTAAAATATTTAATATGCAATATGAATTTTTCAACTATATTTTTTTAAAAATATGGAACACTTTACAAATTTGCACGTCATCCTTGAGCAGTCATTCAACCGGTTTTTAATAATTTTGTTGTTTGTTTACTGAAACTGCTCATTACCTTTTCTCCATTCAAAAAATGTCAAACTTATACTATTTATACTGACATAGGAGTTCTCTAAGAAAGTTAAGTTATTTATTATTAATTTTAAGCACCTCAAATAGTACCTCTGAAATTAAAAACATTTTTCAATAATAGCTATTATTTTTATCTTGGGCTACATTTTCCATCTTATTTGAAGTTCTTATCACTTCACTTAATCTTTATTCATATTCTATGACCAAGTTTAGTTTTCCAAAATCTATTTCACATCTTCACTGCTCAAAAATCTATGCAAGATTTTCTGATTAACTGATCAAATACATTCAAAATGTTTCAGCTTAAACCAAAGAACCTCTTCAGTCTGAATGTATCTTCCTTCTATTTTAGTAAAATAACTATATTTTAAGTAGCTTATTATTTGTGAATCAGTCCTTTTCCTTGTATGTATTTAAGGAAAGATTAATTTTTATTTTCTAGTTCTTTGAAAATGTTATCATTTCCCATAACATAATATAGTGCATTATTCATATACTATCTCCAGCATTACCTAGTCTTCAATTATCCTGATATTTATTTTTCTTCTAACTAGAATAATATTTCTGATTTAAATTCCAAAGTAAGATTTTAGTTTTAAATTTAATTAAATTTGTAATTTTAAAAAAGAAACTGAAATTATTTCCTTTTACTTATTTTAATGATACTTGTCTTATATGTAATTTTACAAAGGAAATCACAACACAAATAAAATGATACCTTGTGTAGAATGGATAATCTCTGGACATTTGGAAAACTCATTGTCCTTCTTAGTTTCAATTAAGTATAATCAACCAATAAAAGCTCAGTTTAATTTCTTCAGTTTTTTTTTTGTTGTTAAGGCAAATTTGTTCACTTAAATGAAGAAAATAAAATCCATTATCAATCACAGTTCAAGACAGAAACGATTTGGTCTGGAGATAAATAATAGTGAATAAGGCACTTGGTTTTATATGGAGTCAAGCTGTTGTTTGGGTGACATACAAATTGCTTGGGATATACTTTATATGTCACTCCAAACATTATCAGAAATACCCTGAACACCATTTTATATGGCCTACCCTAAAGCCTCTCACCCAATGAAACAAACAAAAAATAAAACAAAACAAAAATATTCTATCATATATATTTTAAAATGCTGAAAAGACATTTTGCAACATTTCTATTAGATGGAAGACAAAATTTATACTATGCCTCAATTTCAAAGCATGTTCAGGGACCAGAGTGGCGGCGCAAGAGGTAGGCTTCTGCCTATCATGCACTAACCTAGGATGGATCTCGGTTGGATAGCCTGGCATCCCATATTGTTACCAAAGCCAGGAGCTATTTCTGATTGCATAGCCAGAAGTAAACCCTGAGCATCACCGGGTGTGCCCCCCCAAAAAATAAAAGCATGTTCATCAATTTTTATGTTAATTGAATTTAGTTGGTTTGGAGACTTTGATGTTTTAATTTTGAAAGCCAATATATAATAGTACCAAGATATATTTTAGAGAATAAATATATCTATATATGGGCAAAATATTTTGGACATATTTATATTTTAATTATTTCCTAGTAAAGGATCTTAATTTCATTTCTCACCTTCTACAAGGATATCCTGATAAGCCTCAAAAAGATTTCTGTTAGGCTATTCATCCAGAATGCTCTTAACATTGACATCTTCTCAATAACTTCTTATCTGCCTTGTTCCTCATTTATAAGCTACAACTTTTGTTGTATGTGGATCTGAGTTCAATCTCATATTTTATTATGAAATTCATGCAGGTTCCCCTTAAGTAATGATTGATCTACTGTTTTAAAAAATATCATAAATATGACTCATCAAACCCACTTTGGGGTATCTATTCCCAGGACAGAAAAACAGGACATGTGTAAATCACTATTCATCACAGATGTCCAATATCAGATAAGTGCATCTTGAAGATGTGATATATATAAATACATGTACATGTACATATACATATATAATACTACATAGTTATAAGGAATGCTACAATCATGCAAATTACTGCAACATGGATAGAACTTGGCAATATTATATAAGATAAAGTAAGCATATAAGAAGAAATATAAAGAATGTTATCATTTTTATGTGATACTTAGAACAAATGAAATGGTTTAAATAGTGTTTATTGAGAACTATCTTGGCCCCAGAGCATAGTGAGAAGAAAAGGAACTAAGCAGAGTAGGTAAAAGACAAATTTTGAAGAGCTGCCGAGAGACCAAGGGGACTCAGTTGTTTTGATGGGGTTAAGAAAGAAAAGAACTCAAGAGTCAGGCCACAGAGTTATACACAATGAAATCATGAGACCCAAACTTTACTAAACAAAACTAAAAATGGGCCTGTTATCATGGGCCCTGCTGGGGTCAGGTGTGGTGTTTGTGGCATGGGATGTGCTCTGGGCATATTGGTGGAAAGAGGTAAACACTGATGTTGGGATTAGTGCTAAAACATTGTACAAATGTTATTTGTTATATGTTAAATGTTATATATGTTAAAACCCAACTATGACTAACTTTGAAAATAATGATTTAAATAATTTTAAATAGCCTAAATATAGAATGTGACAGGTTAAAGAAAAGTTAATTTATTTAGCTTTAAATTTAAATTTTAGACAGATGAGACTTAGAAGTAAATGAATTTCAGGGGCTAAAGAGTGAATACAGTAGGTAAGTAACTTTCCTTGAATATTGTTGACCTGAGTTTAATCACTGGCATCTTATTTTTAAAGATTATCTTATTTAAGTGTATGGTTCTGCAAGCATGAACAGGAGTAATCCTTAAATGCGGAGCTAGGAGTATGTCCTAATCACCACTGCATTTGCCCTCAAATGCAAACAAACAATTAAAAATGAATTGCAATAACAAAATATAGTGGCTCTTCAAAGTGAGAAAGGAGAGATGATTAGAAATAAAGAGAGTTTATAAAAAAGGAAGAAGGAAAATAATGCATAAACTGAAACTGATATAGTAAAAGCAAAAATTCCAAAGACCAAATTGGCACACAATGAAGACTCATCTCACAAGTATAATGTATTAACTCAACTTTATATGCAAAATGTGGCTAAGGAATTTAATAAAATATACTGTGTATAATAATATCACATGATTTTCATTTGAATAAAAGAATTTCTTATGCACGAGACGTTCTAATTGGGTGAATATGAGCAACTATGACGGTGCTCAAGACCAGGTTGATAAATTACCATAATTGATAAATTATGGACTACAGCATGCTTAAAGCAGCCTGATCTAAAACCTTTACCCACAGCATTCCATAGACACATATAGAAAAATGGTCTTTCATAATTAATTGTGGCTAGTTGATCTCATCTCATGTTCTCTTTGATATTTGAAGATGAAAATATATATATGGGTTTACAAACTATTCCAAATAATAAGATGATGATGTTATAGACACAACTTAAAAATCTAGATGGCAACTAAGTACAGATTACATAATCATGAGGTTGGTAGAGAGGGGGTAAGACAGGAGACTCTCTGCTGAGCCTCGAAAAGGTCTTGAGAATCCAAAGAAACACAAAGTTTTGCATAAAATATCCTGCACTAAGGTCAGTAAGCTCCCAGTTCTTTCTTAATCAGTTTAATGTAAGCTCATAATGATCTTAGGCCTCATAACAATATTAAGAACTTGACAAAATGTAATATACATGTTATTTTGTTCCTTTAAAATTAACCTTCTAGGAACATTTTTTTCTGAAAATAATTGTACTTTTTCTTCCTTTCTTTTTCAATTCCTTTAGAAGCTCCTTGGTATTTTTCTGAATGCACTTAGAGCTACAACTCAGGATTTACCTTTATTTTCTCTCCTACTTACAAAAATATTTCATACTTTTATTTTCTGCAGTATGACTCATGAGGGCAACTTTACCACATACTGTCATCAAAATCACTGCTCCTGATTGCTGGGGTGGGTGCCACAGTGCTTTCACAAAGCTCCCAGTGGCTCTATCCTACCTGATATACCCACTTACGGAGACTCTCCAATAGAGAACAAAATATTGCAAAACAAATTGGAAGTCACTGAACAAATGGGGGTGTAAAGCCCAGTGGGGAAGCCCAAATGAACAGAACACTGCAGAGTTAATCAGGAAACCATGCGACCTTAGAATACAAAGATAGCTGAGCCTATAAGAATGGGGGAAACTGTACAGTGAATGCTTCTGATGACCTCAAATATTTCAAGTTTATCTTGCCAGTGTTTTCTCAAAGAAGCAAACACTATTGTTTATGTGAGCAGATAGTATTTAAATCCCAGCTGTGTTAGTAGCTACTTATATAATATTGAGCACGAAACTATTTTATAGAGCACTAGGAGAAGATGATACTGAATAACCTCACATATATAAAGCATAAAAGGGTTCCAAAGACCAAACAGGTACATACTGAATATTTATCTTACAAGTTCAATATATTAACTCACCTCTAGTTAGAAAGTGTAATTAAGAAATTAAAAAAATATATTGTGAAAAATTATAGCACACTCGCTGGGTGGTGGTGCTGGAGGTAAGGTGCCTGCCTTGCCTGCCCTAGCCTAGGACGGACCGCGGTTCGATCCCCCGGTTTCCCATATGGTCCTCTAAGTCAGGAGCGACTTCTGAGCACATAGCCAGGAGTAACCCCTGAGCGTCACTGGGTGTGGCCCATAAATCAAAAACCAAAAAAAGGAAAAAAAAAAGAAAAATTATAATTATAGCACATGGAATATTTTATTTGAAAAAAAGTTTCATAAGAATTTCTTATGCAGATATTATATACAATATATGTATACCATATGTACATATAATATAATATGCATATTTCTTATGCATAATATTTATGAATAAAATTCAAAATATAATTATAATTTTATTTTAGGTACTTAAATATCAGCATAGTATATGCTAAATTTTAAACATATTAGTTATGAAATGGATCTATTATGTAACTGGCAATTTCTGGATCTAAACAAAATAAGTAAGAATGGTAGCATTTATTAAGGTCAGAAATTGGAATTTAATCTCTGAGACATAGTAAAATGCTTCCAGTAATTTCTATGTAATGGGTAATTTATTTCCAGTGATGTTAGCCAACATACTTTTGGCATATAAACAATCTTATGCAAACTAAACATTTTTTTAAAAATAAGATTATTTAAAAGAAATGATCACTATGATATCTTTTCTATAGCTGTGTCATCATATTATTGTTTTTGCTATAGGGCCACACTCAGTAGTGTTCAGGGCTTCTCTTCGGTCTGCACGCAAAGAATCAGATTACCTCTTGCAAAAGTCTCTCAGTCGCAATATAGTAATTTAAGTGATGAAGATTAATCTAAAATGTTTTCATTTCTCCTGACATTTTAGATAGTCTTGGAAAATGTAATTTAAGGATATGATTATTTCTTGACCTTAAATAGGATCCAGGCATATCAATCAAAGGTTTCCAATCTTCCTCATTTCCAACCACCTAACCCAATTCTTGGACTCTGAACTCTGCCTACCTGCCTACCTTCCATCACCACAATGGGGGTTGTTCCAAGGGCAGAGCCTTAAAAGAGTAAGATGTGACTGAGATCATTGGGAGGTGTGCAGTAATTATCCCAGTTAATATTTTCTACACATTTTAAAGTTTCTGAGGGGAAATCATGCAGATCGAACTATCTCATGATCACCGGAGATAAACTTTGTATATTTCTCTGATTTTTGAAATTAACACACACTAAACTGGTTTTTTTTTAGCTCTTCATTTGTCCATTGGAGTAGGAGACCAATTTCAGATCTCACACAGGAAATTCCCGAGATTACAAACCAATTGTCAAAAGGAAAGGCACGTGATCATCAATGACTTCTTTCATGCCATTTTTCCCTTATCTATGAGCAATTTTTTCACTGTCTGAATGCCTGGAGCAAAGAAGCATATATGTTGAAGAAAGATTGAATAAAAAGCTTTTGTGTGGTCACAATGAATAAATTATATCTAAGATGCTCTAAATAAAGTCAGTGATGAAAGCAACATCATTACTGAAGTAAATGCCTACTCATTTTATGTCACTGTATCCTAGTCTTGTAATTATTAACATGCATGACAGATAAAAATAATAAACATGGATTATCATTAACACCAAAATAATTAAATAAGGCATGAAAACCATATCCATCAGAACAATGGTTTAATTTTTAAAGTATAGTTTATATTTATAGTCTTTGCAGAAATTTGATTTTAAGAAATTGACCATAGTAGAGTCTATCAAAGAAAAATGCACTGTTCCTTACAATATGGAACATGGAAGAGATAACAATCACCATTAGTTTCACAATAAATTGTTCACTATTACTCAAAGATGTGAAAGTGGTAATCATTTCAGGAAAAAAAGATGACAATTTTAGTTGAAAAGTCCTCAGAAAATGACAATATAAAATGTGAGACTTGCTGAAAGGTACTGATTAGCTATAAAGCAAAGTGAAAACAAGTAAAGAGAAGAGAGGAAAATGTAGAGACAAGCAACAAAATTATCTATTGATACTTACTGAGAATGGCTGCAGAAAGAAAGGAAGTAAGGAAAGTTGGAAAGAAGGAAGGAAGCAAGAAGGAAGGAAGGAAGGAAGGAATAATATTTTCAGAATGGAACTATAGTAAAGATTGTAGGGCATTTGCCTTTCATATGTCCAGCCCATATAACATAAGGTTTTGCAGCATCACCAGAACTGATTTCTGAATGCAAAACCAGGACTAAATCCTGCACATCACTTGGTGTTTAAGGAAGAAAAGAAAGAAAGAAAGAAAGAAAGAAAGAAAGAAAGAAAGAAAGAAAGAAAGAAAGAAA
>PVKC010000340.1:0-30875 GCA_004027635.1 Crocidura indochinensis | reverse complement strand
AATTCCAGCCTTTGTTCTTTTTGTGTTTGTTTGTTTTTGGATTTTGAGTCACACCCGACAGCTTTCAGGGGTTATTCCTGGCTCTGGGCTCAGCTTCTTGCGAAGTAAATACACTGCCCACTGTACTACTGTAAGCTATGTGCTTATCGATTTCCAGCCATAACCTTTAAAGTATTGTAAGTAAGCTTATAGCTTACATCTAAACATGCCTTCATTCGAGAAGGATGGTAAAGAGCAGTGATTTTCAAAGTGGTCATCGCCATTCCAAAGAAGCCCTCAGCTATACCAGATAAGAATGCAGTCGATTGGTCCCAGAACAGTAGTTCAGTGTCCTGGGTTGGCAGCCTGCAAGACAAACAACCTACAACTGGAATATCTCCCTGCACCCACCCTTTGATCTTAATGTACCTGCTAACTTCTTACTGTACCTAATAATTAAAATAATATCTTTGTCTAGGGCCAAGAAGTCAGGGTGGGGATGCAGAAATTTTGTTCTAAAAAATGGGCAAATTTAGTCATTTGTTCTGACTAGTTTATAACCTGGAGATACCACAGAGTCTGTCTGTCTCATTTTCTGACTGACCCTGCTGGCAAAGATCAAAGGTGCCATTTCAATTTTCTTTATTCAGAGAAGATAGACAGGACACTTCTGTCACTATGCACTATTCTTATGTGTCTATCATTTTGATATTGCATATGAGCTTTGACATGCCTTAGTGCAAAAATTCTGTTGCGAGCATGAGCATACAAGGAAAACTGCCCAGTTTAAAATTCTAATTCATTCTTTATTATCAATGTGTTCTTGGATAGGGGAATATTTATACGAACTTCACTGGACTACTTGATAAATAAAAATGTTACATATGATGTTTGTAAAACAATAAAAGCAAATTTTAATATAACATTCAAAATAGAAACAAAGCAAATATGTCTGTATTGTACATTCAAATGATTGCTATTCTTCAAAGTGATCTTCAGAAGTCATGACTGTCATTTCTGACACTATTTTTAGAATGCCTTTAAAATGTGCAGCCTCAGGAAAACATTACGGAATTTTCTAACAGCTATTTCAAATGTTGTAGGCCATACTGATTTTGCAGTTGGCTTGCTTTTTCAATTCATGAACAGGTCATTTGATACCAAGACAGACTGAAGTGGGTTGCTTTGGTCACACTGTTGTTTCCCTTTAGAAGGAAATGTTGAAGTTTGCATGCCGAAGGTAACAATGATTTTTTTTGGCTCTCTTCTACATTTGGGTCTTTATGTTTAGTGCATGAGAATTGCTAAGTGTTTTCTTGTGTCTTGTCATTGTCTAACTTTTATACTTAAATTTTGCTTTTCTATTACTTTGTCATCTAAAATTTTAATTGTAAATTTAACCTAAATTTAGGTTTAAATTTATTTAAATGTAATGTCAATAAAGTAATAGAAGATTAATTTTAAAATATTCAAAGTTAAGTAGTTCAATAAGATAGTAAAGGAATCAAGGCATTAAATTTAGTAAACAGCTAAGTGTCCACATGATATATGCACATAATTTTGAGGGCGTAGTTTTAATTACTTTATCAGGGCTAACTAAATTATATTTTTCACAGTATTCTGTATTAGGATTAGTATAACTAATACTAATGTATGTGGATAATTGAACTCAGTGTAGAGAACTGAATCCAGGACCTCACACATGCAAAGCTATATTCCACCCAGCCTCTAACTGCATTTTTTGTTTTTTTGTTTTTTTTTTTTATTCAACTTTTATTATCTTTAAGCATGATGGTTACAATCATGCTTTGGTTGGGTTTCAAAAAAAGTGAACCCCTTTCACTAGTGCAACTTTCTGCTATAATACCTCCCAATTTTTCTTGTTGCTGCTGTTCATTTTGAGGTCATATCAGACAAATCTCATGTGTTACTCCTGGCCTTTCACTTAGGAATAACATCTGGTGGTGTTTAGCATCAAACCTGTGTCAGTTTCTTGCAAAGTAAATACACTGCCCACTGTACTACTGTTCTGGGACCAATCAACTGCATTCTTATCTGGTAAGACTGAGAGCATCTTTGGAATGGCGATGAACATTTTGAAAATCACTGCTCTCACCATCCTTCTCAACTGATGGCATGTTTGGATGTAAGCTGTGTGCTTATCGATTTCCAAACCAGTCCGTGTGAGACACTGTATGACCTTTAATATTGAGGGAAATTATATGTTGACAGGAAATAGCTTTTGGTTAGTAACTCATACATTTGAAAATTTGCAATATAGTCCTGCTTTTATTTTCATTCCCATTATGTGGTCATTGACTGCCATAGACTAGAGAAAGTGATAGCAAATTCTATTTCCATATTTTGCTTCATCATCCCGAGAATTCAACATTATTTGTACTGAAGAATATTTTCTATATATATTTACTGTTTTTGTTACTTTTTCTCCCATTTTCTCAAAGTGCTACTTGAAATTACACAGATATGGGGACACAAATAATAAATATAAATAATATAGATGGTTTCTTAGAATTTCTTCTCTAACCCTAGTCTGTAATTGAAATAAATAATTAAATCTAGTCTGTAATTACTGGTCACCATTTTCCATGCTTAGTGTAGATAATAAATATTACCTACAAATCCTCAATAATAACATAATACAATAAATGAACATTTTGTAATTATGCTATGATATATGTAACTGTGTCGATAGTGAATATGGTGGTTGTTTTAGTTAGTAAATAACTGAGTGCTACAAAGAAAGTGAATAACATAATTCTAGTCTAATATTGATTATATAAATTTACCATACAGAAAATAGAATATTATGGATGGTAGGGTAAGGGGAATGATTACAATTGGCTATTATTTACAAACTTTCTAATATTAAAAACGTAACTTCTTATCTATAAATTCCCTTTCACTGATAACATATAATCCATTGATCTATATTTGCACCTTTATTATTATTAAGAACAATTAAGTATTTTAACCCTCTGTGATCTGATCTCTGACCAAACCAATCTCCTAACTTTATTGCCAATGCAATATCATTTTTATTTCTAATGTAATTTTTCTTAATATTTCTACTGTATTTGTACATATTCTCCTCCTCCCTGAATTCTTGCCTCCTCAGGTCACTTTTTGTATGTCATGACATATCCTGATTATTATTTGATTTTTATGATAAATTTTAGTAATAATTTCCTGTTGTTCCTCAAAGACATTTGACTAGTTTTATTGCTCTGAAAATGATCTACAATACACTCTAACTCTGTGATGTCAACCCTTTTTAGATGGGACTGACTCAAAAATTATTGAAAGCTTAGGAGCTACCAAGGGACAGGTTGTGACCCACCAGAGAAGGGGAGTTCTCAGAAATAAGTAAGCAGTGAAAGTAATCCAATTCTCTTTCGGGACTCATCAGAGCTTGAATGCTTGGGAAAAATTGATTCTGATGCCAAAGTTAAGGGTTTCTATACAAAAAATTTTCCAGGGAGCTTGCGAGCCAAATGCATAATTTCTGGAGAAACAGACAGAGACTATCTGGAATCAGATTAAAGTCAGTAAGTAGTACAACAGTTCTTAACAAAAATGTTAGTATTTGACAATTCCAATGAAAATTGTCAAGACTATATTATGTCCCATTAAGGAGAGAGATATCATAGAATTTCTACATGCTTTTAAGAACTTTAGAATAGGGGCCCGGGAGATAGCATGGAGGTAAGGCAATGACCTTTCATGCAAAAGGTCATTGGTTCGAATCCTGGTGCCCCGTATGGTCCCCCGTGCCTGCCAGGAGCAATTTCTGAGCATGGAGCCAGGAGTAACCCCTGAGCACTGCCGGGTGTGACCCAAAAACCAAAAAAAAAAAAAAAGAACTTTAGAATATACAATTTTCCCAACCCACCCTCCACCACCACCCCTTTATCAACCTATGCCATTCAGATGAAAAATCCAGGGGAGCCAGAATGAATATTATTATCCTGTTAGTGGACACAGTAAAAACTGACCAAGAATATTACCTAGATTTTACCTGATATGTGGCTAACTAATCTATTGGGATAAGGATTGTCTCTCATCTACTTATCATATTTCCAGCAACCAGAGAAGTGGTTCAAAACAGACTCATGAGTTCAGGTCAGATGCTTTAACTGTGGCAAAATAGGAAAATTATATAGACACTGCAAGATGGCATCCTTTGCTGTTCTTGCTCCTGGATGGGCCTTCCCCCTCAAGGCCAAGATTTACTCATCCTGTCTTGGGAACTTGGGCCAGAGGGAAATATCAGGTCCCATAAATTCAGGGAACTTTTTTTGTCAATAATTCAACTTTTGAACCCAGCCCAAGAAAACTCCACAGCATATGTTCATTAAAGCCTGCCACTTCAGGAAACTGTGCTCTCAATATACCTGCCCTGAAGAATTGATCATAATGCCACCTCAATCCCTTACAAGATAAGATCTGGCATAAAAGATCCATTTCCTTCAAGAGTTGTGGGACAGATTATGGGAGGAATCAGTCTGACTCTTAAAATCATAGCGACTTGACTTAGGCTTTAGTCACTTGGATAATAGCTGATTGATTACCCATGAATCTTGGATCCCACATTTGGATCCAGAATAGTTTTCTGCATCTTCATAAGAAATTGACCTTATACCAGAAGAGGTTCTAGAAATGCCATGACACCTAGTTTCCCTGGGATGGGATCATATGCCATTTGACAATGACTTCGAAATCAGCAACGACTTGCTTTCAAGGCAGATTTCCTTGCCTCACCACTTTACAATGAGATGATACTAGGAGACAATTCAAGAAACTCTGACTTTGACATAGAATCTGTGTAAGCATCAAGATCTCTAGTTAAGCCTAATTGTGACAATCATGATTGAAAATATCTTTTCCTGGAACACTGAAGAAAGACTTTGGGGTTAAACAAATTAGTATGCCTGGAGCCTGTAGTTAATAGGCATGTATGCTTCATGGGTAGAAACAACTTTTATTTATTTTTTTGGCCATTTTTTTCTATTTATCTCAACATTTTCTGTGCCTATGCAAATTACTGTCACCCCTTTTATCTTTTAAATATAGGCATCCACCTTTCTTTTAGAACCTTTAGACACTAATTACTTTGTTTTACCTCATATAACTGCATTTTTCTATAAAGTGAAGAGGGGGGAGATGTTGGATTTACCTGTTTCCATCTTATTCAAGATATGTTTGTTGCTCATTGGGTGGAAGTACTTTCGGGTTGAAGCATCCTTTGGATTGGTCCCTTACCCTACCTTCTCTCTACCTCAGGATAGGGTCTTTGCTTCCTAATAAAGACCTGGAGTCTCAGGAAAAATATTGCCTGTGATTTTGGTTTTCCACTACTGAACTTTTAGCTTGATGGTTTTAGTACTAGGAGCAGAAGGCTCACAGTGGATGTTTCTGGATCTGTTCTATTTCCTTAATCATGTGTAGATTATTTCTTTGGTGGGCATTTGCTTCCAGGCTTCATCTCCCCAATTCACTGGGATTGGGGCACGAGGCTTCCACTACACTAGTTGAGCCTTCTCTACTACTATATAGACTCACTAAGTCTGGTAGGTCTCTTTGTAACTTTCCTATCAGATTTCTTGTGATACTATAAGGCCTGCACTACTATGTAATTTTTATGTGTCCAGCCACATGTTTCAGGATCTGAAACAAATTTGATCGCTTGGCAATTTCATAAGGTTAATTATGGATTTGGCCTGTTTTTGTGGAAGGCTATTGATATTCAAGCTGTGGACTGCTGTGGATTCAGTTAGAAAGGTAAATCTGAGCCCGGCCATTCTGAGAATGTCTCAAAGGTATCAGCCCAGACCAAAACAATCTGTAAAGAGTTTGTGGCTATAATTTTCTTTTGGAACTTAGTAGGTCAGCCAAGCTATTTTTCTGACAGCAAGATGGCCTGGATAATCTCTCTTTTGGAAAATAAAATGCTCATATAGGCCACTAATCTGAACAGGCTAAAATCTATTGTACTGACACAATGAAAACTTACTTCATTGAGCTCAATTCTAACCTTTCATCCTAATTTATCTACTTGGATCCATGACTTATATCTATATCTAGGCATAGATATAGATAGATAGATGATAGATAGATAGATAGATAGATAGATAGATAGATAGATAGATAGATAGATAGATATAAATTTTAGTGCTTTGTTGTGAGACTCAATAGTCCTAGTCCTAAGTGTTTGGTCTCAACATTGATTTCAATTTGGTATCAAGATCATCATTATTAACTAGCATCTTCTGCTATTGCACAGATCATACATCTTGAATAGGTCTTCAAAAAATAAAAATATAACAAAACTGAGATAAAAAGAAAGATGAGCATGCCTTATTCTTTACTGAACATTATTACTTACCTCTTCAACATGGAACTTTGAGATTCAACAGCCTTTCCTTAAGATACTTCATAAACTAAATCATCATAGAAAAGTACACCTAATGTTAGTGTTATTCACCACTCATTTCCTCTCTGAGGTACTCAAGTTTCTTCTTGCTTCTATAAATTTCCACAGTCTATTCTGTTTGCACCTGAACGCTGTCTCCTACATTACTTATTGTTTTTCTAAAAGATGCTTTTAGACACATTCATTAAAATTGGCTTCTCTTTTGTCCTGTGTGACCAAATCTCTTTTCCTTAGGATATTGAACTTTGACTTCAGTCATTTGACTAAAGCTACAAAATCTGAGAATTCAGAGTGTCCTTCAAGTTAGAAAAGAAGGCAAAGTTGATCAGGAAAAAGGAAAAAAAAATAATGCAGGTGCACATGAAAAAGTCCAGGTGGGAGAACAGGTGGCACAAGTAACAAAGGGACACAGCAAAGCCATTTGGATTTTAGCAATTCTTAATATCTAAGAATATCACTTGTTCATACAATGACCTCATCTGCCTTTTCCTGGTACAGACTGCTTTCTGTCCAAACTGGCTGAGTGAATTTCTGTTAGTTACAATAATGTGTCCAAACTAAGTCTCTAATCATCATTCAAATGAAAAATCACATATTACCTTTTACATGAAGTCTTTGGATTATTTATTAATTACCAACTCTCAGATCTCAGAAATACTACTGTACAAGAGGCTTTCAGTCATAAGTGCGTTAATCATATTTTACAGCATTGTGAATATCTGTGATCAGTGTCAAGTATGTGCCTTTTATTTCTCCATACACAGTGTGGCATAAATCATTTGTATGTGTTGCACAGTAGCCTTTAATAGGTATTTTTGATCTATAAAATAGAAATGTTATATACATTTTGCAGAAAAGATACATATTAAAACCTACACACACATCTAAACAGAGGAATTACCATGTCAATAAAATTCATGAATTCTCTAATATAAAGGTTTTAAAGTATTTTTTAATACTTTAGTTTTTGTCAGACTATAATGCAGATCTTATAAAACTGCTCTCTACAAATGTGTTGAGACAATAGAATTAGTAAAAAGTAAAATACTGCGTGTGTTCTAGAAAGTTTCCCTTTTGAGAAAAAAGAAAAAAAGCCTTGAGAGGGCAAAGCAGCTTCACCCACCTCCTGTAGCTGTGCAATTGAGAAGGCAAAATAAGGCTCTGCCCTACTTTGCAGCCTTGGGCCTCAGAGTAAAGAAAAAAAAAATTGGGGAATTTCGCAAAGAGTAGTGAATAAAAACCATTGCCAGTCAAGTACCTTAAAATGCCCAAGGTAGGAGATTCCAACTTAATTTCCTCAAATACAAATAGCATTCAAGTAATAAGCCAAAGGGTTTTAAAAGGATAATAAAGAGTCAATTTGATATTAGTTTTACTGATTCACAGGCAGAACAATATAGGCTGGCACTGTCAATAAGCTCGTACAATAGAGAGAAAACTCAACAAAATTTGAGAACATGCATCTTTGAGCGGTAAATAGAATTTTCTCCAGACCTTCCTCACAGTTCTCTTTTATCTTTTTTTATTTTTGAATACATAAACTCTAGCTTTTGTGGTAAGTGACTGAATACTCATAAACTCATTTAAAAAAAAGTTTAATTGTCCCCATTGAAAATACAAGAAGAGACTGCTTCGCCCACCTTCTCTGAGATATTTATTTGGAAATCTTGCACTTTAAATAATTTTGGTTTCTGGAAAATAATTAATTCTGACAGAGAAAGCCTCTATTTTCACTTGCCAGCAGTTCTATCTGTCCCCATTCACCTAGCACATAGCCCATCCCCAAGAACCTGGCTAGTACTTTACGCATTCTAACTTAACACAGAATTTTGTCAAGAAGAATTTGGCAAACGGCCAAACTCTAAGGACTCAGACCAGCCAGACAACTCTATAGGATGCTTGCATTAATTGTAACTTTTTTTTATTAATTTATAATGAATGCAAAGAGCCTTTTAAAACTTGCACAAAAACAGTTTTCCCATAAATTCCCCCCTCCCCCACAAACTGAGGCAGACTAAATTTAGCCCTAAACTAAATTCCTCCACATGTGGGAAGTTTCCCTTTCTTCTTTACCTTCCAATAAAATTTTCTACATCTAACTCTGTGTCTTAAGATCATTACTACTCAATAAATTAATTCTTAAATGAATTTAACTTATTCAATTAATTATTTATTAATCATTATCTTAATTATTAAAGAGCATGGGAACCATAGATAACTGTATACAGAGACTCGCTGGCACTGTTCCTGAATCAACTCTTTTTTGAAAGTAGATAAGCATCTTGCCACTCTAGATTCTGGAAAACAACTCTGAAATGCAATATTAAAGGATACAAAAACTCTAGACTTTATGAACAGATATGGGAAAAACTTCTGCAGTTGCTTGCTTCAAAACTACCTAATTTCATAAAAATGTATTTATTTTTCCTTTCAATAGAGAACTATACATATTGCTAACCTAATTGCCAATTGGATTTTGGATGCACGTTGTGTGACAATGATGTTGCCTGGTCCTCTTCAAAATATATTGTTTAGGGGCTGGAATGATGGCACAGTGGTAGAGCAGTTTGCCTTGCACGCTGCTGACCCAGGACAGAACTGGGTTTGATCCCCGAAGTCTAAAAGGTCCCCCAAGCCAGGAGCAATTTTTTTTTTTTTTTGGTTTTTGAGTCACACCCGGCAGTGCTCAGGGGTTACTCCTGGCTCCATGCTCAGAAATTGCTCCTGGCAGGCACGGGGGATCATATGGGGCACCGGGATACGAACCGATGACCTTTTGCATGAAAGGCAAACGCCTTACCTCCATGCTATCTCCCAGGCCCCATCAATTTCTTAGCACATAGCCAAGCATAACCCCCTGAGCATCACGGGGTGTAGCCTCAAAACAAAACAAAACAAAAAACAAATAATATTGTTTATCTTAAAAGCATGCATCTGATTAATGATCATATAAAAAGTGAGATTTCTTTCCGTGATTTCAATATTTTATAGCAGATTGTAATATATTGTGGTCATATTATTCCTTCTTTGATAAATTTTTCTCTTTCTTTATCTCTTGTAATATTAAAGTATTTAAACAAAAAGACTATTTCAGTGGGTTGCCTCTACTGCCTTGAAAAAAGCAAATTAAGGGACTAACAATCAAACACACAACAAAGCTCTTCTCACATAAAACTGTTTAAATACTCAATGAGACAATTCCTTTATATTTCTTGGAAATCTTTATGAAGATTTCTTTCCTGGCATCTGCCTGTGTATTGTTCCAACCATTTTCAGTCTGGTTCTAACAAATTCAGCTGAGTACATACTCAAAAAAGACATATAATCTGTGTCAGTTTATTTTAACAGTTCAGAGGTCATTGAAGTTAAGAGATAACTTTCATTTTTAATATTTCTCCCTCCAACACAAATGAACAGATACACACACACACACACACACACACACACACACACACACACACACACACACACACGTCTTTGGCTTTTAGGCCACAATTCTCTCTTGCATTTTCCTCCTAATGTTTTGCTTATTCCTTCTTGATCTTCTTTATTAAATTATCTTTCATATCATATAATGGACCAAATTTTTCATGGTCTTATCTCTTTCTTATTTCCAAACAATACTTGTCAACTTCAGCCTTTCCAAGCCCAACCAGCCAGCACTTGCTTACTCTATGTTAATCTTGATTCTATACCTATAAATCCTGTTCATTTTAACTAAATTTATTTCTGTTAATATTTTCAAAACAAAACTACATCTCCATAAAAGATCATTTTTCCTTTCACTAAGGACTCTTTTGATTCCTTCCATTCCACCCAAGAACTCTTCTGAATAAAGCTGCATATTGCATAAATTTATAGAAGGAAATGATTTTGGTTGATTTCATTGATTTATGTTTTTTAAAAAAAAATCCTGTTATTTTTCTTTACTATATTTGAGAATCAGTTTCTGTTAGTAGTTTAGGGTAAAATGCCTCTAAATCAAAGGATGCTATATTTCACTATTTCTAAATTTTTGTGTCTATAAAGTTCAATTCCAAGATAACCACCAGCAGCATTTAGAATTCTGAATTTTCCTTAGAATTTTGTCACTTTTGTGTCACTGCTTTTGTCACTTCACTATACCTAACACTTGTTAAACTGCACTTGTTCTAGATACAAGTATTCATATAAGTATGAAACAAGCATGAACATAATTTCTCTGATCTTACTCAACTCAAAACTAACATGTTTGACCTTGATTATCTGCAATTCACATCAGAAGGTACATGGATCTAAAAATATTTTCCCAATTCTCTATGTTGACATCAACAGATACATGAAATCAACAGAACTTGATAACTAGTGCCATTTCAATTTATTCACAAAGAATAGAAATCACTTTTCAAAAAACCAATATAATTAAAAAATTGTATAAATATGACTTACTCTGCTTTCCCTAAGCACTTTCTACATTTATTATTTTAAAAACTATGTTACTTATATATTTTGTTAATATTGCTTCTTTTTGTTGTTTATTATTTCATGCACACATAAAAAGCAGTGAGGCTTAATTATGTTGCTTATTGCATATATGTGGGACCCAGCCTATGTAAATTCATATAAAGAACTAATATGAAGAATTCATATAAAAAAGGTCTTTAACTTGTCCTTGACCTTAAAAAAAGTCACCACATGAGGAGGATACTTGGAAAATGAATGTAAGTGAGAGAGCTAGTGAATGAGCAAATGAATGAAATGATAGATGCAAACATCACTAAGAAAGAGAGAAATATAAGGAGAAAAATCAAATTATTAACTTTTATCATTTTGTGAATCAAGTTATGCAACATTAAACTGATATAAATACTCATTATATTAAAATGCAACACAACTTTTTCTGATATCTCATGCTGATCCACTTTAAAATGTATACTATAGGATCAGGATGGTGACACAAAGGGCTAGTGTACATGTTTCTGAATATGGAAGTCCCACTTTTAGCCTAGGCACCACAGTCAATGGAAGGAGTATCAACAAATATAATATCTGTCTCTAAAAATGTTTATTTTAATATGCATTCATTCAATGAAGCTTTAGAATACTGGTCCATTTCAGTCAAAAATTTGTTCATTTAAAACAAGCATACTGGGATCTGAGCGATAGTGCAGCAGTAGGGCCAGACATCAGTTTGATCCCTAGCATCCCATATGGTCCACTAAGCCAGGAGCAATTTCTGAGTGCATAGCCAGAAGTGACCCCTGAGTGTCACTAGATGTGGCCCTAAAACAAAGCAAGCAAACAAACAAATCAACAAACAGAAAACAAAACAAATAAAACAAGCATCTGTACTTGATAGGATACCTTCAAGATAACAAATCCAGAAAAGTCTGTGTTCATTAGCACATGTCTATAAATCCTTGTCATTCAAGAATATTCAGAATAAAACTGTGCCATCCTATTCAGGTAGCAGATAAAGAAAAGTTCTACATACTTCACTTACCTCTGCTTCTATTATTGTCTATGAATTAGTGTTTAAATTTTAAGGAAAGAAAAGTTCAAAATGGAGAGGGTAATATGAATTAGGAATTTATTTACTTATTATTTATTTATTTTTTGCTTTATTCCTGCTTTGTGCTCAGGGATCAATTCTGGCAGTACTCAAGGCACCACATGTAGTCCCTTGAATCAAACTGGTCCATGGTAAACAAACTGGATCAAACTGAATCATGTAGTCCTTAGGGATCAAACTGGAAATGCTAAACAAAGATAAATACCATGAGCTATATTATCTTTCTGGTACTCTTTACTCTCATTTCTTATCAGACAAGGGGCTAATCTCCAAAATATACAAGGTACTAACAGAACTTAATAAGAAAAAAAACATATAATCCCATCAAAAAATGGGGAGAAGAAATGAACAGACACTTCCTCAAAGAAGAAATACAAATAGACAAAAGACACATGAAAAATGCTTCACATCACTAACCATCAGGAAGATGCAAGTCAAAACTACAATGAGGTACCATCTCACACCACAGAGACTGCACACATCTCAAAGAACATACACTTACCACTTTTGGTGGTAAGCTGCATATAATGGGCAGGTCCTTCTGGCCCTCATCACTATTCATTTTATTACTATTATTATTATTCATATTATTACTATTCATTTGAGTGTATTAGTTGTTTTACTAATTCAATAATAAGATAAAATATAAGAGTTGCAATACAAATATAAAAGATCATAAGTGATTACCGCAAACTATTTAATACCACTTAGAGAAAATAGAAAAATATGTGTATGGATTTTTAGAAAGCACTTCACAGAATTTAACTAAAAGTTTTCACCCAAACAAAAAATCTCAGGTCTAAAGGGTTCATCAGTGAGTTCTACCAAGCCTTCAAAAAGGACCAAGGACAACTTTCTCAGGCTCATGCGCTTACAATAGATCAGAGATTAAAATATACAAGTGTCTTTATAAATTTTCATATTTCCTTATGGTTCTCTTTGAGAATAGTACCATTATTACCCTTACTTAGTAAAAGAGAACTTAAGGGATCATAAATTTATATGATATGTGTGGCTGCTTCATCATTATGACTTAGTTTATTGATTCTTTGGTTTCAAATTTTGTATCCTAAATCAACACTTACCAATTCATTCTATACGTTTAAGTTTTTAAGCTTATATATTCATCCTATACTTTTAATCTTCTCAAGGTTTGCATCTATAGCCTTAACACAGTTTATTTAGAACTTAGTATCTATAAAATCAGGGTTCAAGAGGTACAATTTTGCCCATATTGATCACTAGTATTTTTAGTAGTAGCACTGAATCAGGTATAATTAGATCCCATTCCATCTCCAGCCTGCAAGACCTACTAAGTGGAGTTACCTTCATTAGTTTCATTTTACTACTTGATATTATGTTAAAAAGTATATTTTTAAGTTGTAAAGGAGATGACAAAAACTATGTATATATTTTCTGGTATATAACGAACATTTTTGTAAATGATAGCTATCATCAAACTAGCATTAATTCCATTTCTGAAATCCTAAAACTTAGAATCTAAGAGTGCAATTTCCCTTTAAACGAGAGTTGTTTCAAGTACTCAGGTTTTCTCATGCAGTGATTCATACAATCTGTAAGCTATAGTGGGAAAAACCCTTTAAACTTCCCCTTTACTATTATATTCCAATTTTTCTCCACATAACAGTTTTTTGTTTTCAAGTTTTATGTTGTATATAGTGTGTAGACAAAACTTAGTATGTATCTATTTCTAGTTTGCTAATATTATCAATGTAATAAAAGTGCAAGTTTACAGAGAAATTTAAAAACCTTTCACAATATCAAGCACCTATGTCTATATACTGAATAGCTAACATCAATATTTCATTATAAAACAAAGGTAACTTCTTTAAACAAACATGGTGCACTTGTATTAATGGGTCCCATTCTGCTCCAGAAATTTACTAATTTGCTAAGAAAGATTTCCAGAAGACCAGGTTTTGTCATAAATTGTATTATTAAAAATAATTTAAATCATTGGAGATATATAATATTTATAAAAAACTGCTGTTAAATATTCAAAAGAAAAAAATTAAAGACAAAAGCATACAAAAACATTATTTTCAATTATAGCATAAATAACAATGAAAAGAGGAGGAAGAGGTTGAATGAGCTTGATAAAGTTATTGAATGCAACCATTTGGGGATAAGAAAAAAAAGTACCAAACAAAATTTTAAAACAGGAAAACCAAATTAAGCAACCTGAAACTGAGATTGCTGTTTACATTATCGAAGAGGGAGACAAGGGAATAAACAGCACAGAACGTACCTGATGTGTTGTTTATAAACTAGGTTGCTATTTCTTCATTATTATAGAAATAGATTTATTTTACTTGTTTTAAGACCCTAGACAACTAATAATTATATGGAATCACATTCAAAATAACTTAAGTAAGCTAGAGAATTAAGTTTTAGAGAAAATGTCTTACTCTCCCACTAAGTACACATGGAATATTAATAGGTATAAGAGCAAACTGATAAAACATTAAGAAAGAAGAACCTAGCAAAAATGCAATGCTCTCTCTATATATATTTTATCACTTCATAAAATTTAAGGAAAATAATTTTGTTTGATTTAAAGGAGTAGCAATACTATTTAAGGGTGTAACAATACTAAATAGCAATGCATGGCAGCTACTATATTTATAAATTCAACACAGCTATCTTTAGGGTTTGAGAGGACAGGAAAATCACTGTGGGTGAGTTGATGTGGTCAAAGAGAGCATCCAAGAGGTGGGTCTGGTTATCATCCAAGTCTCTTTGTGGAGAATTGAGAACATATAATTAAGCAGTGATACCTAAAAGATACAAGAATAGTATGTGTCTTCACCTTATTTGTTTCCTGATACTGTTCAGCGAGTTCTCATGCATAATGCTCTAGTAAAAGGATACTTTTGATAAAACAATCATATATAGAAGAAATTCAAAGTGTAAGTATTTGAAAATCAATATTGATTATGAAAAAAATCAAGCAATTTAGAAAATTCCTACGCTACATCTGTGTATACGTATATCTATATCTGAATCTAGCTGAAAGCCTACCAGTAATATTTCTTTTTCCAACAATGAAAGACACTTTATGAAGTTATATAGGTAACACTAACAATGGAAAAACTACTAGCTAGCAAAAAAATCAAAATTTATTACATTTCTTCTTCTTGAAGATAGAGTGTGGGGGACCGGGCTGTGGCGCTGGAGGTAAGGTGCCTGCCTTGCCTGCGCTAACCTAGGATGGACCGCGGTTCGATCCCCCGGTTCCCCATATGGTCCCCCGTGCCTGCCAGGAGTGACTTCTGAGCGAATAGCCAGGAGCAACTCCTGAGCGTCACCGGGTGTGGCCCAAAAACCAAAAAAAAAAAAAAAAAAAAGATAGTGTGTGAGTTGGTGTGGGGGTAGGGTAGGGAAGTGCTCAGGTCATATTCTTAGTTCCAGGCTCAGGAGTGACCATTTTGGGTCTTGAAATAAGGCAAGTGCCTCATTCCCAAACAATTTCTGGCCCTCAAACACTTTCATTTTAAAATTTTACATATCAAGCTAAATAAGTCCCTCTATATTCATAGTAATTGTATAGGTGCTTGCTTGCCAAATTAATAGCAGAATATCAAAAACAAATCAATGAGCTACAGAATAAAAAAGAAATTGCATTCTTTGTTTTAACTAACCAAATATTTCTATGATGTTGACCACAATGACCAAATCCATTTACTAGAATACTGAAAGTAGTATAAGTCTTTAGGAAAGATAACAGGAACATAAATAATTAAAATAGATATTGACAACAGGGGTGCTATAACATAAAATCGAGAGTCTGTGATGCTTGGAATGAAAAAGTAAATAAGGCTTTCTTTCCTCCAACAAAAGAAACAAATAATAGATCCAAATTGTGTGTTGCAGCCCGATCAACTTAGTGTTATATAGTAAAATTCTTGAATTTTTTCAAAATTATATTGTTTACATTTGCATGTCCCTATTAAATAATTAAATGAAATCAGACTTAATTTTGGTGACAATAATGTGATTCGGTATACCTGGCAACAAATGATTGACCAGGCCAGTTCTGAGTGGCTCTGTCTATATATTCAAATATTGCTCAATCCACTGGGTAGGCATAAGGTCAGCCTTTCTGAATCAGGTCTCCTGCACAATCACTTAAGAGTTCTTTTTTAGAAACCAATGATGGCCATTTCCAAGACTTGGCTGAGCCTCTGATTACAAGTCTTTTGTTGATTTAATTAGGTGATAAATCATGGTATCTGCAGAGGTGTCTTATTGTGAAGCTGACTTATTGCAATATATTGTGCATTATGATCAAGTGACAGTAAGTACATTCTCAGAGCGCCTCATACAAGTAAAACTGACTTTAGGCTACCAGATAGAAAGGTATTAAAAAAGAAACACTACAAATTTCTGCTTTATGGTCAAAAGTTATCACAAACGTGGCTTATCAGTCTTTAGTTTACATAGGCTTGGAGAAGTATTTAAGACTTTTTTCCATGGTTAGTTTTTCATTTAGTAAATTCATTTTATCTCTGATAGTTAAGAGTCCAGAAGCAGTGTCACTGCAACTATAAAATACATTGAATTCAATAAATGGTGTTTGAAAAACCGTCAGTCACATGCAAAAATGTGAAATCAAACCCCTTTCTAACACCTGGCACAAAAATACAAAAACAAAGCCAAAATAGATACAATGCCTCAATAGCAATAGGATAACACGTAAAACATAGTATAATACTTTATGACACTGAATATGAAGACATTGTCAATGATAAAATTAAACAAATGTGATTACAACAAATTGAAAGCTTCTGCACTGCAATGAAAATGCACTGCTGTTGTCTTCTGAGCCTGCTAGGAGTTACTACTATTCTCAGAATCAGGATTAAACCTTGAGCACAGTCATTTGTAGCCTCATAACCATGACAAATACATAAAAACTAAGTAAATTTTAAAGTTTAGAATCTAAAGCAATGTATATTTAGTAATAATTATCATTGTTTTTAACTATCTCCCAAATATTTTTAAATATTTGTACTCTGCTATACACATGCATTATAATAATATAAAATGATTACTATTAATAGTATCTTGGAGCTGGAGAGATATCATGGAGGTAGGGCATTTGCCTTGCATGCAGAAGGATGTTGTTTCAAATCCCAGCATGCCACATGATCCCCCGAGCCTACCAGGAGCTATTTCTGAGCATAGAGCCAGGAATAACTATTGAGCGCTGCTGGGTGTGACACCCCCCCCCCCAACACACACACAAAGTATCTTGATGGGCCAGAGAGATAGCACAGCGGTAGGGCATTTGCCTTGCATGTGGCCTACTCAGGAGGGTCCTGGCTCAATTACTGGTATCCCATATAGACCACCAGCCTGCCAGGGGCAATTTCTAAGTGCAGAGCTATGGGTGACCCCAGAGCACTGCTGGGTGTGGCCCAAAAATAATCAATCAATCAATAAGTAAAGTTTATTTTTTAAAAAGAGTATCTTGATGTAGCTTTATCATTATTATAAAATAATTACTTAAGCTGCCTTTTAGTTCAAGGAATTGCTAGATAATAGTTACATCTTACATTTACTGAATTCTTAAATAAAATTTAAGTCACCTTCTCATCTTTCTTTATAGCTCTCTCCAGATGAGTATGAACTCTGATGCATTACAGCTAGAGAGTAATATTCTGTCATATCTATAAATTCCACAAAGTCTTACACCATGAAGAAGACGGTTACATGCTGTTTTTAAAAATGTCTGAGAATCCATCATTTATTTCACTTCCTGACATGTCTTTTATGTTTCACATGTTTTTCACAGATAAGGAGAGTAGTAATTTTAAGCTATACTACTAACCTTAGCAGTGAAAGAAAAAAAATCTATCAATCCGCAACAAAGCCACACTCTTCACTTTGAAGGTACAATCGTTTGTCCAATTTCAGTCTTTTCCAAACACCTTTCTTGAGTTATGAACTGCAAAATCACTTTGACAGTTACAAATTCTATTTTTAGAATTCCTGCCTTTTATTAAGAATCTGTCTTTTGTCACGTAATTTTGCATAATCTTTCAAGTACTCAGAGCATGAATACAATAAGAGGGACACTTAAAGTACTTGAATTGCTAGGGAATAAATGATACATAAATTAATCACACAAATTCAATCACCATATTTACTTCCATAATATTTCTAAAATTATGTTTCATGCATGATTCAACATTATTAATAACACCTGTAAGTTAATATTTGAAAAGAGAAACAATTAAAAACTTCAAACTTTACTATGAGCTTTTCATTAGTGCTTAGTAAAATAAAAATTTTCTATACATAATAAATGTTCAAGTCTGTATAATGAACCACAGACACTAAAATTCACTGATTTCTTTGCACACAAATTCTTTGCAAATGCTTTAATACAAGACAAGTTCAGCAACAAGAAAGGACATGATCCTAGTTGTAAGAATTAAAACATATAAAATAAGTATATATGCTGATAAAAAGTAAATTAGTATTTCATCTTAGAGAAATTTGATGTTCATTTTGAAAAATATATAATTTTCCCAACTAAGTTAGAAATACATCCTTTGAAAATGAGCAGAAACTCAGATAAATTAAATATTGCATTGTTTTATTTCTTAAAATAGCAACATTTTTAAAGTGATACATGTTTCTATGGTTTTGACATGTGCTTATCATGTGGTGCAAATAATTAGATATATGGAATATCTATTTGTATAAATTCAAGGTGTAATACTAGTGTCCATATTTATATCACTAGGAATGGAAACAAAGACAATTAAAATTCTCGAACTGGAGAGATACTGTAACCTTGCTAGCTACCAAATCTCATTAATTCCTGACAACATATATGATTACATGAGCCATGAGCTCTACCACAAGTGACCTTTAAGCACATACTCATGAGTCAGACCTGTTCATTACCTGGTGTGGTTCCCAAATAAACAAAAATTGTAATTAACTAAGTAAAGATGTAACAGAATGTAAGAAGGGAAGGTTGGAACAAAGGCTGAAAAGATACTTTATCGTCATGGCTTATACATTTCTATGTTCTTCCATTCATTATGGAGAAAGCCATAGTTTATGTGAATATTTGGATTGTTTCTTCATTATTTTTGTCTATTCTTTACACTTAGTGGATGAAGATGAAGTGTGATTGAAAAAAATGTTCCTTTCATTCTCTGCTAAACATAGTGGATACATCCAGTAATATTTTAAATAATTTACCCTGCATACTAAGGTAATACATCCTGATAGAAATAAAATGTAGTCCCATAAATGTATGAAAAAGCTTAAAAGCCATTTCCAAACCAAATTCTTAGGAACAATTTCATTGTTTGATATTTTCATTATGTTTTACCTTAATTATACATAGTATAAAATATAGGAATACTATATTACATCCAAGCATTATTTTTTCCAGATAACAATATGTGAACACTTTCTCAAGTTTCTTAAAATCATTGTATTCTTTATAATGTGCTATAAAAGCACCTAAAAGAACATTATGCTGGCTTATTATAAGTGTTTGTGCCTTTCACTGAATAAGTATGCATATTAATTTCATTCAATTTTCTATTCTGCTAGGTATTGTTTTATTGTTGCATATTGCTGATGAAAATATTGGATCTATTTAAAAGTTCTTGATATATTTTTCTTTCCATGCAGATGGCAGCAATGTATATTCTTATGTATATGATATGTAAATATGTTAATCCCTTATATATAAATTTATACATAGATATATAAATCCATTATATATATGTCAATTCCATGGCATTTAACCATTATTCTAATTATATAAGTATTATTTCTTACTTTTGGTGCTAAACTGATTCATTTTATTTTCAATTATTTGGTTAATAAGTTTATCCTTTATTAAAATATATCATAAATTTGTGATTACATATTAAATTTTACCCTTATTCATTAATTTGAATTTTTGTGAATGCTTAGAAATACCATGGTATCTTTAAGTATTTCCAAAATTATCAGCACATGCACATGAAAATAAATATGGTTACTGGCTTACCATTTGACATTTAGTTGACTTACAATATTGCCTATCTTTGTAAAAGTTGTATCAATGTTGCATAATTAAATTCTAACTTAAGATCTACTTTCAAAGCCAGGCCATATTTTAAATATGGTAGCTGAGAATGATTAATTCGCTAATAATCAATTACACAATAATTTAATAGTAAAGTGAAAGTCAAACTGCATTCATTCTCATATGTTAGCAATGCTGAGATGTACCAGCTAAAAACCTCTTTTCAATCACTATGAATACATCAGTAAACAAAACATTCGGAGACACTTGTCGGCATTAATATTTCCTGCCTTCTGCCAGGAAAAGAAAGTCCAAAAATATGTGTTGTAAACAAAATAATAGCTCTCTAAAGATGTTCAGACACTTATACCAAGAACCTGTAAATGTGTTGCTAGAGGAGAGAAAAAGATTTTGCAAATAAAAGTAAGGCTGTGTGTCTTAAAATATGGAGAGTAATTTTATTTGCAGATACATGTAATGATGAGTCATTAAAAGAGAACTGTTTCTAGAAGAATGAAAGAAATCTAAAGTAAACCAAAAATATTCTAATCCTCAATCTGAGGAGCAACAGCTGGCTCAGATGCAGAGAAGCCCATGAAAGGAATGGAACAAGGAAATAAAGGATCTTGCTGAGAGTCAGTAGGAAAACCAGGCTTTAGTTTTATAGCATTAGTAGCTACATTGTGCTCAAACTTTGATTGATCTTGAATATTTGTTGTTTCCAGAGCTACTTGAGCAAAGCTCTAGTCATCTTGACTTCAGCCTTATGAAATACAGAACAATCAGTGCTGCATTCTGAAATCTTGATCTATAAAGTGGTGTGATACCTTTATATTGTTATAACTATGGTAAATTGATTTGACATTCCTTATAAATCTTTATATAACACAGATAATAAACTACATATATTTTAGCAGGCATATGTGCAATAGAAAAAATAAGATAATGTATGGTAAGAGGGATCAGGAATGCTTGTGTGAGAATAAGAGAAACTTTAATAGTTGATCAGACTGGTTTTATCAAGAAGTTTAAGATTAAGAAAACAAAGGCTGCTATTTCAGTAGGCACATAAGAAATGTGTTTCCGGGGCCGGAGAGATAGCATTGAAGTAAGGCATTTGCCTTGCATGCAGAAGGTCTGTGGTTTGAATCCTGGCATCCCAATTGGTCCCCCAAGCCTGCCAGAAACAATTTCTGAGCATAAAGCCAGGAGAAAACCCCTGAGCACTGCCGGGTCTGACTCAAAAGCCAAAAACCAAAAACAAACAAACAAACAAACAAAAACAAAAGAAAAGAAAAAAAAGAAAGGAAAGAAAAAAAAAAGAAATGCCTTTCCAAGCACATAACCTCTTAAGGGAAAATTCTAACATGAACCTAGAATATTTGAGGAATGGTAAAAGTAGGTTCAAGCAAAACAACAGAGTAGATGAAGGCTAGCTGAAATAGATATAGGAACTCAGATTTGATGTTTTTTTAGTTCTTAAAAAAGTATTTTCACTGAAATAAGTCATTAAAATGTTTGGAGTACATGTGTGGCCTGCTATCTCTAAATGTTTTAAAATTAATCTCCTATCGTCAGTATGAGTAGGCTGAGGTTAAATAGCTAGAGCATTAGTCCTGAAATTCCATATTCAACATTGCATAGCATCCCAGCACCCCGACTTCTGAATGTGACCCTTGTAGTTTCCAGCATCACTGGATCCAAGCTGAACTGAACACATCTCTGGGTGTGAACACTGAATACCCATGTTTTCTATTTGTTGAGAGTGGATGTTGAGCTTGCTGAGCACAGCTTGGGAGTCCCCAGCCTCCTATCACAGTGGAAATAAAAAAGAGACCAACATGAAAGCAAGGAGAAAAGAGCAGGATTGTTCCAGTGGTCCTCAAACTGTGGCCCGAGGGCCACATACTGTTTTTGCTCCCATTTTGTTTCTTCACTTCAAAATAAGATATATGCAGTGTGCATAGGAATTTGTTCATAGTTTTTGTTTTTACTATAGTTCAGCCTCCAACGATCTGAGGGACAGTGAACTGCCCCCTGTTTAAAAAGTTTGAGGACCCCTGAAAGGACCATTGGTTAAACCAGCAAAGGGTGATCAGTTTTAGGAACAATTTCTTCATATATACAACATATAAAGGATTTTTCCCTTAAGAAGTTCTATGGTACTCCAAGACAGTTAGACATAATTACCATAACACATCACTGTATTAATGACACTAAAATTAAAAGCTCATTTTTCCTTTCTACCTAGATTTTAAATTGGACACATTGAAAGGCAGCTGCTTTTCTTTACTCGAGTCTAATAAAAAGCTGGACTGTTCACCATCTGCTCTGTTAGTATAGTCTTGTATCCAATGAAGCCTTATCTTTTATTACATAATAAAGGGTCTTTAGACCATATATCTCAGAATTTGTATCATCTTAAAAAACACAATTGACACCAAGATGTGAAATTCAGAATCATATTATTGTGTTTTCTTTTTTTAGAAACTAGAAAGAGAATCTCCAAAATTATATAAGATTTTAGCTGACCACCCTAATGAAATATTTCTTCTTGGATTTTAGCTTTTCCTTTTTAACTTATATCAAATCATTCGCAAGAAAAAGCCTAGACACTATAGTAAAAAGAAAAATGTAGGCAGTAGCATGATTTTTGCATATTACTTTAAGGAGTATGGTGCATAAAACTTTCAAGATCTTTGAAGTATCATTATTAAGTGGTTTCTACTCAGTTATTACTTATTACTTATTATTAGTTATTACTTATTAGCAAAGACATTAAATAATCTGCAATTAACTCTTAAATTGTTAATTTAATTTAATTTAATTAATTATTTTTTCTGTCCATTTTTATCAATAACAATAGCCAAGTAAATTGGTTTATCTTTAGAGAGAGCCCCAGTACTTGAGTAAAGCTCATTTTGCATTCAAATCACTGGTTAAAAGTTATAACTATAAATTAATCTCTCACACTATATTTTACTATCTTAGTATTCAAAAAAAGACAAATGATAGGAAACTAGTTTTGTCATTTATTTGAGGATTTAGGACACATCAAGATATGCTGAATGTGTTGGATGCCAGATCAAACCAGGGTAGATTGTGTATGCAATGCTGGATGCAAATATAACTGTAAACATATAATAAAATTAATTAATTAAAAGGTAAAATATAAATATAAAAAATTAAATATAAAAAGAAAATAAGACAAGGATAATGGGAAAGTGAAAGAGGTAGATGAGAAAGGAAGGGGAGAAGAATAGAGAGATGAAATATTAAAATTTCTAGATATTAAACATTTTTATGAACAAAGGTTAATTATTTAATTTTATTGTGAAAAATTATGCTGAAATTTAACAATTTTACCTCTCTTTATTATTTATGGTTTGCTTCACATTATCTCAAAATTTATATTTGCTACAAACTTACATAATTTTAGACCAAAAAATGGCATACTATATTTACTTACCTAAAAGATTTTTGACATTCTATATTTTTGAGTTTCTCATAATATATGCATAAGATAAAAAGAGAAAATATTCATTCATTCAAGAATGTATATGACTCAAAACATAAGTCTAGAGTACCCATTCCTAATATTTTTACCTATGTAAATCAGCCTGTTGCCCTTTTCCCTAATTAAAATCAGTAGTATTTTATTCTGGAAAAATTATTCTAATATTAAATGTATCAATGTTTGTTGAACCCAACAAATATTATATATCTGTTGTGTTAATAAGCATTTATATAACATACTATGTATATACTAAAGCATAGATATTATTTAAGAGACATGCCATATGTCTGAACATTATACAAAAATGTATTAGTTAAATTCAATCTGTTGAAAGTTCAATATCACGCATTTGGCACCTCATTAGTGGACAGATCTGTATCCATCATGTGTGGGGTATGAATCAAGTTCACATAAACAGATAATCACAGTATAGAAGAATTTCAAATATATTTTGACTATGGGACTAATGGGAAATTTCAGGTTCCCATTAGCTTTGTGGAAGAAAGAAGAAAAATGTATCATCAGAGCATTCATAACTGTCCTCAGTGGGTATGACATAAAGTATCTGCCAATCTTTTACAGGAAAAAAGAAGGATGAACAATATGAGATAAGATAAAGTATGAAACAGGAATGCTCTACAGACAAGTTTTAGAAAAGAATAAAATAGTAATAATACAACTATCTCAAGTGTATAAATATTTCTGAAGTGTTGTAAAATGGAATCATTTATAAATTATGCAGTAATATACATTATTTTGAAAGTCAATTTGCTGAGGGAAAGACAGGCTAAGATGAAAGGAATGCTCTAGGGCTGTCACCAGCATCACAATCCGGAATTTCCTTGGGAAAGAAGCCTCAGGCTTTCAGATGCTGCTAATCTGTGCACACAAACCAAGCCACTGTTACACAATTTCAAGGTGAAATTTAGGAAAAGACCTTTTGCGCTAAATAGTTTTCATTCATATTTAATCAAAAGTCAAAGATTTTAATCTGTGTGTTCTTTGAAAGTTGAATATATTACAAATAAAGGAAACTGATGTCTCTTAGAAATTCATTAATGTGCTTTTGTAGACTATCAACATTTCATCACATTTTTATTTGATTTTTTTTCAGAACCACTTTTGTGTAAGTCCAGAAAATTGTAGTGTGTCAAAATCTTTTTCTTTCAGGTGAATAATATCATTCCATCAAGCTGATTAGTCATTTGAATTCTATTCCAGTATTTTGAGCTGAATATTAAACTGGCTGAATATTAAACATTATCAGATGGCAAAAGTTTTCAAAGTAAATGTTAGACATCCAGAAAAGCACAGTCATAAATTCCTGTCACAAAGGTTGGGACCTGTCCCTATTTCTGAGGTTGTGATCATGAACTTTAAGAATTAATCTTAGATGTTATTTTTAAACCCCTACTCTGTTTTAGGCATTGTTTAGGGTTTTTAACTCTGAGAAGGACTTCAATTGTGCCTTTAAGGGAAGGGGTAGCAGGGATGACAGAAATAATGGAGAGTGTAAAAACATTCTATATGTCCACAGTGATTCTAGGAGAAACCTAAATAATGAAAGAAAAACAGATACAAAGAAAACAAATACAATACATCAAAGACTGGACCCCCAACCAATAAAAGCATTACTCATTTAGCAACTGAAAATCAAAGAATCTATAAATCATATAGATTTATAATTAAAAATATTAAAAAACTATAATTAAAAATGAACTGCTCAATATACATAGAAATATGTTTCAAAAGCTCAAGAAGCAGGGAAAAACAGAAAAAGTGAGGACAAACTGAATTAGTTGTGGCAATAGTAAGTTTTGACATGTACAGGAACCTAAGGAACAAAAGAAGTTAAGCTTCAATGGTGTAATCAATGTCTTTAATATTACAAATAATCTATGTCCTTTAATTTATGTTCTAAAAGAAAGAACACTGGATATAAAATTTTAAAGATTAGAGTCTATTCAGAAAACTGCAATAACAAAATGAGTTATAGTTAATAAGGGTCAAAGAATAAAAATATTAAAATTGTCCAATAAAAACAAGATATAATTCCAGTAACATAAGGTAGTACAAAAAAGCTATGAAATAAATTTAATAGTCCATTCATCTTTGTTCATGTAACTTCAACTTTCCAAGACTAAGTATCTTGAACATAGCATAAGGATATAAAACATTCACTTTCGGTTTAAATCATATGATCCAAAAATATATCTAATACATACTAATGTATTCAATAAATGTTAAATACTAATGGCAATAACACTCACAGATAAGTGCCTAAATACATATTTCTTGTTATATACATAGAAACAAATAAAAAAATCCAGATTGCACTTGCTGATTCAGTAACTCAAGAGAAGAATAAAAAATAACAGCTCTACAAGTGTTAGTGTGCTGTGAGTACAAAACTGTGGAGACTGGAGCTTTCAAAACTGTTTTCTTGAATGATACTTCATTTTTTGGGGGGGTCACACCCGGCAGTGCTCAGGAGTTACTCCTGGCTCCCTGCTCAGAAATCGTTCCTGGCAAGCTCGGGGGACCATGTAGGGTGCCAGGGTTTCAATCAATGTCCTTCTGCATGAAAGGCAAACGCCTTACCTCCATGCTATCTCTCCGGCCCCACAATACTTCATTTTGTAGATCACTACTTTTTTAACATTTGTCCACTATTAAGATTTATAAAGTTCTGTCTAGACTGAAATTCACATTATGTAACCAAGAACTCAACAAAAATTTAAAGACGTACTAAGATCTTTATACCTTTATATAAGGTATTAAAGCATTTTCCTTGCATCCAGATTTGGTCCCCAAGCAACATATATGGTCTCCTGAGCATTGAATCAGAAAAACCAATGAGCACCGTCAAGTGCAGCCTCAAAACAAATAAACAAAGTATATGTAATGAAACATATTGCAAAAGCAAGTGTAATCAAAAGTGTAATTGGTAAGATTAATTCTCATATTGGACCATATTTTTCTATGAAATTTAACATAAACAATTTTACCTATTTGAAAATGAAAATATTTGCTTATATTACATGTAAAATTGGATATTTTAATTAAGATGATTTGTTTAGTTTTTTCATTCTCTTTAAAACAATTAAATAGGGGCTACAGAGATAGTAGGTTCGATCATACTTTGCACAAGACCAATCCTGTATCCTCAGGGTCACATCTGCCCCCTCCAGAACCTAGGAATAAACCCTAAGCACAGTTAGAAGTGGTCCCAAACATAAATAAAACGTCTTTAAATAATGCCATTATTCTAACATTTTTCTTAAACCTATTTTAGAAAATCTTAATTGAACAGAGTAAGTTCAAACACCAATTACAGGGCCAAAGATTTAGTGCAGTGGGCAAGGCACTTGTCTTGCTTCTGGCTGATCCACCTTTGATCCTTAACACTCCATCCCCTGAGTTCTCTAGGAGTGACTTCCGGGAACAGAGCCAGGACTAAACCCTAAACATAGTCAGTTGTGGTCCAATTCCTCTTCTCACACACAAATAAAGAACAAAGCAAGATCCATACCAACTAACCTTTAAAGATATTTAAGATTTAGCTATTACTATATAAAAGGTAATTGAATCAATCAATAATTTGTTTACAGACTTAATAATCTATTTTGCATCAGACTGCACCATAAGCACCCCCATATATACTATAATTTAAGAAATTTTGGTTTGTCTACCATGTTTGAAATGTAATATGGATAAGCATTTGCACACAATTTTGAATCTATGTATATGTGTGTATACATTTGCATGTTTTTACTCAAAATAGTGGAATAAATTATTTGTTATATTTTATTCTTGTATCTCTGGGACTCCAATGATTCTTATGTTGTTTCTGTTGAATTTATCAATAGCATCTATTTTAGTCTGTTCACATTCTTTGAAGACAATAAGAAACTATTGTCTGATCATTTGTTTTAAGGCTCTTTTCCAGCTTCTGTTATATAGAGTTTGTGCATCTCATCGTCCAGTTCACTGATTCTGTATTTAGCCACTGTTTGTTATTCTGTTGGAAAGACTTTCTAGTAAGGTTTTCATTTTGTCCACCAAGTTTTTCAGCCCTGTTATTTAAATTTGAAGGTTTTTTATTCCTATTTTCAGTTCCTCTTAATTCTTATTTTGTAGCGCGTTCAGTTCGTTCCAAGATTTCTTTGAGTTCTATGAACATCTTGAATATTTCTTTTATAAAGTCCTGGTAATTTTTGGGTCATCAGAACTACCACCTTTGTTCTCTAAACATGTAGGGGTTCTTTGCTCCACTGGCTCCTTGTTTTTGATTTGGATTTTGTCCCTCACCTGGGAACCACCGATGTGCCTTCTGGGTCTCAAAGCCTCCAGCTCTGCCACCGTGGCCTTGTCTCTGATAGAGGTACCACAATTCTCTCTTTTTATTATTAACAATTGTTCTAAGGTAGGAACAATTTTATTTGTGTCCCCATCTTATGAACTGCAAAATTTTATAATAATACTCTGGAGATGTTTTACAAAATAAATCAACTACCAAAAGTATAGTGTATTAATGCATTAAGCAATTGGCACTATAAGTTTTACAGAAAAAAGGAATTACTAGGTTGAAAGAGTAACTTAATCAAAATATCTTTACAGCCATCTTTTGGACTGTCACACAAAAATAAATATATACATATGTCTTTAGTACCTAGTTTTATTTGACTCATTAAAGAATAAACATACTTTTTATAGGAATAGCATATTCAGATTTCGCTTTATAACACTGCACTGTAATTTATTTGCTTACTCCACTTAATAAAAATTATATCTTAGTGGTGCAAGAGGAACATATGTAGGGTTAAGAGAACTAACAGGGCATTAGGTCTGAAGAGGTAGGTCAAAGAAATAAGATCATCAGGAGAATGCATTTGCAAGTAAATATTATGAAACGATATTCTAATCACTCTATATATTTTGGTAAAAAAAAATCAATAGCTACATATTAAATACTATTATTGATTTGGCCAAGAATCATCAGTAAGGGAAAGAGGATTACAAAATAAAATAGTAATTGTAAAAGCATAGCTATAAAACATTCTCAGCATGTGACATATTGTTGAAATAGATTTTTCACTATCCTATCAATGATTGATAGACTACTAATGCAGATGACTGATCCATAATAAATTAAAGATCATGACCTACAGTTTGAGAACCAAGAACAAAAACTTATTTCAAAAAATAAGTAAAATATATAAAATATTTTATTTTTAATCAAAAATTGAACGATAAACATAAATTGAATGATAAATTTAAATAACATTGGAATATATGTTTGCTTGTGCCTTTTTGCTTTTTGGGCTTATTTTGTTTATTTAGTTGGGTATTTTTGCACACATTGTGTTGTACTCAGAATTTACTTCTGGTTCTGTGCTCAAAGATCACACCTGGTGATGCTCTGGAGATCAAGGATGAACTGGTCTTACATACATGCAATTCTAGTAAGTACCTTACCTCCTGTACTATCTTTATATTTCTCTTAAAATATTGTACCACCTACCCTTTGTTTTGATCTTTTCTTATGTAGATTCACTTCTCAAATGCATATACTTAATAAAATATTTAATTAAATAATTTGTCTTGAAAATATGTAAAAAAAGATGTATAGAAAAAACAAAGGGACTAGAAGTGACATAATGGCATTTTTGGAAGGTCTCTGGTACTTTGAAGGTAAAAATAGTAGCTACATGCCAAAGCAGAACTGTTAAGAGTCATATAAATGTTTAGAGTAAATAAAAGTAATTTAATATCCAGATTTAAATTTTAAATTAATCATTCTAGAGTTTTGGTGTTTTTTGTTTTGATTTGTTTGTTTTTGTTGGTTTCTGGGCACACCCGGTGAAGTTCAGAGGTTACGTCTGGCTATGCTCTCAGAAATCACCCTGGCACGGGGGACCATATGGGATGCTGGAGGAATAAAACATGGTCAGTTCTAGGTTAGTGCATGAAAGGCAAATGCCCTACCATTTGTGCCACCACTCTGGCCCCATTTAGTTTGTTTTAATTATTTATCGAGAACAAATACTTTGATAGGACATTTTCAATTTGGGATGTGAGATTTCTATGGCTAGCACACTTATACAAATATCTCTTCAAAGGAATAGAAGAAGTAAATACAAATTAGAATTATGAAAATATGTTTTAGTATAAATCGGAAAATAAGTATCATACAAATAATATGATACCTAATACTTATATTGGACATGAATTTAAAATATTTTCGACTCTAATTATAAGAAAGTCCACTGGGCAGTGTATGTAAGTATAAGTTATAGGGAAGAAGCTTAGTGAGAACAAATAACAATATAGGTGTTAGATTATTACCAGATAATATAAAAGGTGCTTGTCCATATGAATATATGTTTGCACACTACAAAATAGTAATGTGATATCTAAAAATATTTTGAAACTATAGTTTCAGACAATCTTAAATTGAAAACATCAGAAACAATTTGAGTTTTATAACTGGCAAAATGCCAGTTCAGATTAAAGTTTTCTGAAGTAATTTGAACTAATATTTTCATATAGAAAGATAAATATGAATGACATATAATTCAGCTATAATGTGTTAGAGAAATAGTACAATGAGTAGGATGGTTGCTTTACACATGGCATTCCTGGAATCCCTTACAGTCTCTAGAAGCACCACTAACAGTAATTCCTGAGTGTAGAGCAAGGAATAACCCCTGAGCACTGTTAGGTTTGGCCCAACACCCTCAAAAATAATTCTAATACATAATCAGAGGATACTGATAAAATATCTCTAGAAAAAATAAGTATATTACTATGAAAGGTGAAATAGATCTTTAAATTAACAAAACTGAGAAAAAAGTATAGTGGAAAGTACAGGTAAAAAATAGAAGGTAAGTTTCCAACTATATGTGGAATATTCTTGTTGGTATAAAACACAGACACTAAAATTTAAAGCAGATTAAAAGGCAAACACAGTAAAATGTGCTTGCAAGCAAGACTCTGAACATCATCAGTGTTAAGTGTGATTCTATGTTTTCCCATAAAACCATCTGGATTATGTTTTGAAATTGGAAATGATCATTAATTATTAGACACACATTTTCTTTTGTTTAAATTGTCTTTTTCTTTCCATTTTGTTGCAGGCGACCAGCACCTACAACAGGAATTGTTTATCATACACGAGACCTTGTAACTCATGGGAGAGAGCGGGACGGAGAAGGATTTGCTAACAGAGATAATAATGTAGAAATAAAGAGCCACAAAGTCCTGTGTGGGGTCTCCCGCGTGTGATGGAAGAGAGAGACAAGTTTATTTT
>PVKC010000339.1:22500-72098 GCA_004027635.1 Crocidura indochinensis | reverse complement strand
TTTCTTCCTTCCTTCCTTCCTTCCTTCCTTCCTTCCTTCCTTTCTTTCTTTCTTTCTTTCTTTCTTTCTTTCTTTCTTTCTTTCTTTCTTTCTTTCTTTCTTTCTCTCTTTTTCTTTCTTTCTTTCTTTTGTGGGGTAGGGGGTCACACACAGTGTTTCTCAGTGCTTACTCCTACCTCTGTACTCAGGGATGATCACTCCTGGTGGACCTCAGAGGACCATGTAGGGTGTTGGGGATCAAACCCAGGTTGGCTAAATGCAAAAATTGTAAAGTGTTCACTTTACAATTGCTTCTGTTCAGACCTCTAAACATTTCAAGTGCTTATTATATGCATGTAGTGTATTGCCTCATTTAATCTTCACATTAATCTTAGAAGGCAGTTACCACTTTAAATATGATAATACTGACTCCAAGATTGGTACATTACATTACAGGAGGTCATACAAATAGTAAGTAAATTTAAAATTTTTAAGATTTAATCATGACTTTATGGCATTTGGGGGGGGGGAGTCACACCCGTGGTGCTCAGGTGATACTTCTGGCTCTGTGCTCAGAAATCACACCTGACAGGCATGGGGGACCATATGGAATGCTGAGGATCAAACCACCATCTGTCCTGGATCAGCCACATGCAAGGCAAATGCTGTGCTATTTATCCAGCCCCGTGACTTTATGTTTTGATATAACTCTACACATATTACACAACTATGGAATGATATAGGATTAAAAGCATAATAGTGAGTGGTTATTAAAAATAAAACCTACCTAAAGTTTTCAAAAGAATAATGGTACAGGATACTCATATATAAAATGATATGTGTGTAGGTATATGTTTGAGAAGCATGTAGGTATAAATGCATTGTTAATGGTTTGGGTCTCTGTGAGTTTCTCAAATTCATTTATATAGATGCAATATTAATTTACCCATATATGTATATATATACATATATATGCAAATATATATTTACCTTACAATGGTTTACATATATATGTGTGTATATATATGTATATATGTATATATATTGCTCCTGGCTCTGTGCTCTGGAATCACTCCTGGTAGGCTTAGGGGACCATATGAGATACTGGAGATCGATCCTAGGTTAGCATCTTGCAAGACAAATGCCCTACCTGCTGTGTTATCACTCTGACCCCAATAGCTAAGATGTTGTTTTTCAAAAACTCCCTTCAGTGTACTGCAGTTAACTGTGAAAAGCTAATAAAAGAAGTGAGTTTAGTAAGAAGGGAAAGAAATTGATCATAGTATTTAGATTTAACGCAAATCAATCAATATCTTTTATGATGTAATAATTGATTCATTTCTAAATGTGCTGTTAAGTGTAAGTTTTGCTGAAGTCATTAGTTTCCTCTCTAAAGTCTACCTTTTTAACCTATGAAGCAAATAATAATTATAGCTGATGGTGAAATTGTAGATTATTTCTATGGATATTCAAAATGTAAATGTGAGGTCTGAGCAGGAAGTGGGAATCAATCCTTCCTTTCGTCCTTCCTTCTCTCTTGCCTCCTCCTTGTCTAGTGCTGGCCACTGAACCATTGGTTCCTAGATGCAGTGAAAATGAAATTGATCCTACCTGCTAACTCATTTTGCCAGTGCTTTTTTCTCTTCTTCATCGTGTGTGTGTGTGTTGTGTGTGAGAGAAGAGAGAGAGAGAGAGAGAGAGAAAGAGAGTGAGTTTGGGTCATGTCCAGTGGTGTTCAGGGCTCAAGGGTTACTTCTGACTCTGCGCTCAGAAATCACTGCCGGCAGGCTCAAGGGACCATAGGGGATGCCAAGGATCGAACCCGGGTTCGTCCTGGGTTGGCCATGTGCAAAGTAAGCACTCTACCACTGTGCTATCACTCTGCCCCCTTCTTAAATAAGCAAAAGTATAGCAACTTCTCTTTGATCGAACATATGCTAAGTAACCAAAGCAAAAGTTTAGTTTTATGAATATAGATATTAAGTTATAATTAAGTTTGGGTGAACATATGTGTTCATGGTCATTTATCTATCTATTTTTTTTAAAAATATGTTTAAAATGTAGATAATGCCTATTCCTCCGTAGTAATTTCCAGGGTTCATTCTTAACATTTTTATTTGGCAACAGTGTTTGCGTATGTTAGTTAATGGATCTTTTCTTGTCACCTTCCTCGCTTTTGTGGAATTCTCTTCTCTGAATTGCCTGACACTAAGTGATATAAATTTTTAAATATAGGCAGAAAAGCTGTTATTTTTTATTTAGCTTTTACTCTGTAATGGAATTTGTGACAAGATTATTTGCTACAATGTTATTTCGCGTCTTGATTAGTGTTCTTTGTAAAGGATCCGGAGATATGTGTACAAAAGCTCTATATGAGCTTTGAATGGAGGGGCAAGCGACCTTCACTCAGACATAGCAAGTAGTCATTATCAAAGTTTTAAGCAATTTGAACTGCCTAACTGGAAGTATGACAACAGTAATTGTGGATGTCCTTAAAAGAGAGCTGTATCTGTGAATCAGATCTCTGAATAGTCTGTTCACTTTGAAAGAATCATTTATTACTAGCTATAAGTTTTGTTTGATTTCAATGATTTATTTCTAAAAAATCAAACTTTTAAAACTCCTTGAGAAGTCCTAGCCTGCCAAATCTCTTATCAATGCCAGTACATTCCAGTTCATCATAAATGTGCTTGCTTTTGATGCATTAATTACTTACTAGTGAAAGTTTCTTATCTCCCAATGGAATGAATTGAGCTTAGAGGGGCTACCAATATTGTCATATTTGAATCATACAATACTTTCACTTTCTAGTAGGTGATAGCTCCATTCTTTAAAGCTTTAAATGTCTTATTGCATAGATAACATAAAATCAATAAAATGATTTAGGTGTCTTTGTCTATCCATACCACAGCTCCATCACCCTTCCATAGGCACTGTACCTCTCTTGAATAAATGATTTTCTAAAGTATAGGAGTGTGTTTTGTTTTCAAACTAAGTCATACTAAGAACCCCAAACTATAAAAGCAATGAAAGGCTCACTTGAAGTCTGAGCCTTTTCTAGAAAATACTTAATTGCAGTATCTGTAAAACCTCTTTTGTTGGGTTGGTGCAAACCCCTGGGTTCCCACTGAGCCCAATTTAGAAATCACCAGGCTGTCCACAGGGCTTAATGCTCTTTATAACTGAAATTATTCCTTTAGTTCCTGTACAAAGTCACAGTATAACAAGGAAATTGGTAGCGATACTAACAAACTTCCTTATGTAGAATTAACTTATCTGGTTACTCCAAACATTAAATTTCTTGTTAGCAACCCAGATTATAAAACTTACAGTTAAAAGTACTTATACTTTTTCTTCAATGCAAAGTTCACACTTAGAAATGAGTCTTGTATTTTCTCTCTTAGAAGTCATATTTCTGGGACTTTTCTGTATTTTTGGTTGTACAATTGTCCATACCAACTAGAGACCAGACACACTGCCAAACAAAAGAGAAGCAAAATACGTGACAATCAGAAAGTAGCACTTAATTCTGTTTTTGTTCTTTTGTGGATGATTTTCATTTCAAATCAGACAATCTTACACGTCTTTACTGCATAATATGTTATAGTACATAGCAATTATGATGGAAATATCAGTAACAACGATTAGAACAGAATATAAAAGGTATATACATATATATATATTCTCTATTTGAAAAAGTATATAATTTTGCCTTATAAGTTTGCTATGCTTAAAAAATTTTTGTCACATATAAAATAATATAGACCATTTTCACTTTCTCTCAGCTCCCTTTTCTCCCTCTCCACTGTCATTTGTGGCAAGTGGAAGAAGTACATCTTGGCTGTAAAATCAAACTTCTGTTACTTTTGCAGTTTTGTGAAGTGACTTTGGTCAGTAATACTACTCCAAACTTTCTTTGTCAATGTAGTAGTAAATTTTAATGAGACATGTGAAGGTTAATTTAGTTAGTAGTTTTTACTACTATTTTTCATGCTCAAAACAAACATTAGTATTTACAGTTTATCATCTTCTACATTTTCTATTGAAATGCCATGATTCGTGCCACACTTTTGGTTATCTACTACTTTTAACAAATTAGCCAAGAATTAATAACTGAAAACATTGTTATTATATTTAAGTAGGCTGAGGAGGCAGAGAAGCAGTTCTTCAAGATGATATTGACTGCACCAGTCATTATGATAAGGCCCATGCTCAAGTGTTTAAGTGTTCACTCAAATATCTAGAACCTTTCTGGGACTAAGGGATGGTTGCTCAGAACATCTATGATAGTGAGTAACTTGATCTCTGTCTATCCTAACTCAGAGTGTCTTTCACTACATCACTGCTACATGTGGCTTTTCTGCAAAAAGTTAGACTTCACATATTAAAGATTAATTCTCTTGGGAGAGCTTGCTCAAATGGTAGGAAGCTTAGCTGGCTTGTCTCAGCCCTGAATTTGATCACTGACATTTCTACCCTAGATATCTCCTGGGTGGAATCCATATTGAAAAATAGACTCTCAAAAGTTTAGAACCTTACTGTTAGAACTGGCCCCACATTTCATATGCTGCTACAAATTTCCTCAATTGTGATAAAGGAATCAAGGGAATTTGCACACACTGTGGAAAGGGAACAAAACTAACTTGAAGATATGACTCATAGATGACCATTTTGGTAAGCAGCTTTTATGGTACTGGTTTTCTCATTGTACCTTACTTGTTTCTACATTCTAAAATTGTTTAGTAGTATAGGGATATACCCAGTGGCAACAGATATTGACATTTGCAACGATGCTCTTTGGTTCAGCTTCAAACTGTAATTTGTTTCACTGTAAATGAACAAAGCAGCCCATTAGAAACATCTTTTAGGAGCCTGGGGTATTATTGGTAGAGTGCCTGCCTGCTTTTCAGGCCTGAGACTATCAGTTCCATCTTTGATACTGCTCCCCATATTGAATGTGGTCTGAGCAGAACTCCCATTTGTTATTTTTCGTGCCATTAAAAAGTGTGTGATCTCTAGTGTACCCCAATACAGTGGTTGAACAATAAATCAATTTTGTATGGTCCCCAGTCATCACAACAGGGAAAAGGAGGGGAGAGGAGGGAATATTCTACTTTTTTTTTTCTCGGTATTTTGGGCCACACCCGTTTGATGCTCAGGGGTTACACCTGGCTAAGCGCTCAGATATCGCCCCTGGCTTGTGGGGACCATATGGGATGCGGGGGGATCGAACCGCCATCCTTCCTTGGGTAATGCTTGCAAGGCAGACACCTTACCTCTAGCGTCACCTCGCCGGTCCCAAATATTTTACTTTTTAAAAAGCTTATTAAAATGTTGTCACTACCAAAACATTTTCTTAGTAAAAAATTGAGCAAAATTTATTTTCTCACATATCTTTCACATTAAAAATGGCTAGAGTGAAAAAAATGGAATAAAGTTTTACATTTAAATTCAAATCAAGAAATCTGGGGCTGTGAGTACATTAATAGATTTTCTAAATTGTTATGAATTTTATTCATAAAGCACTGTTAATTAGCATCTCCACATATTTTCATGTATTATATGCAAAAAGGAGTACATATTTTTATTAGTTTTTCCACAAACATCTCTAGACTTCACATACAATATCAAAAGCTTGTATTTGAAGTTAAATGATTCCATGAATGCATATTAACCACTCCATGTTGAAAGGGTCATTCATTCTCTAATGATGGGGAAAAGCTATGTTTCTTAAGATACTTTACTTCCCAAGACCAGGCATAGTGAAGAATTTAAAAAGAAAAGTGACTCAACCAAGTAAACTAGTCATTGCTTTTATTTCAGAAAATTTATTCAGTCTTCTATTTCATTATATGAAAATTTTACAGTAAAATTATATGAAAAGGTATTAATATAATTTTTCTATTACACCATAAGAATGAGGTTGGTTGTATAGATAAGAAACAAAATTCAAGGGGCCAGAGAGAGGTGACACAGCTCTAGGGTGTTTGCCTTGCACATAGCCCATTCAGGAAGGACGGTGCTTCGAATCACCTTATGGTCCTTCATGCCTGCCAGGAGTGATTTCTGAGCACAGAGCCAGGAGTAAACCCTGAGCACTGCCCAATCTAAACCCCCTCCCCCCCCAAAAAAAAAAAAACAAAAACAAAATTCAAGCTTTGTATTCTAAGAGACTGGAGGGAGAGTACAACAGGTAGGATACCTTGCATTCTGCCATTAAAGGATCAATCCCCAGCACCCTAATGAGTTCCTCAGACCTTGCTAGGATTGACTCTTTAGCCAGAAATAAGCCCTGTGCATAGCAGGATGTTGTCAAAAAACTAAAGTATAAGTAAATAAAGTTTATGTACTCTAATTCACCTCTTGCAATTTGAAGTCTTTAAGGATGGAAGAGCAGAGGGATTTGAATTTCAAGTAGTGTTTGAGGCGCAGTTACTGTAAGACTCTCTGACCCTGGGAAAGTCATTTGAATCCTTTGTGTCTTTCTGTGGGTCTGTGCTTTTGGGTTTGTGTGTGTAGGTTGTTTCCATTTCAATCATTCATTCATTTATTTTACACTGACTTGTTTATGTCACATACTAATATCTCCAATACACCTTAGGCCCCATGTCTTTCCTGCACTTTTTCTTTGAATGTTCCTTCTTTAATAGGTTACATATGACACAAAAAGATTGTTTTGTACCTCACAGAAAAATTGGTGGCAATCCAATAAGATGATTCCAGTGCCTTTGAATTGTTTTATGTATTTTGCAGTAATTGTAAAATTAAGTAATTGCTCTAATTTTACCAACTTTTTTAGTGAAAAGCAATCATTTTATAAGAACACACTGAACTTCCAGAAATGGAATCCAGGGCTTTAGATTCTAGTCCTGCTTTTTTACTAACTGCAGCCTGAGGCAGTATGTAAATCTCTCCTCTTGGAATCTTTCTTTCTTCTGGAATGAAGGAGAAGGTCACACTAAGTGAGCTCAGGGACCCATCCTCTCTTTCTGTTTTTATCTCTAGAATACCAAGAAGTGAGATTTTTTTTTCCCTACTGGTCAATTTACAATACAATTCTTTGGTGCTTTGATGACAGTTGGGCATGTTTGCCTAATGAATGGTATAAAAACCCACCCTGCTTTTACTTTTACTACTGGTCTTCTGGGACCTTTACCTGAGGACCCCACATTTTTATTTTTATTTTTAAAAGCCTGAAGATAACAGCTTAAAAAAAAAAAAGCATTTTCAATTGCTTTCCTTTCACATAAACTTTCCTCCTATTTATACTTCATTTTAATTGTTGGAGGAGGAATTCTTTGTCTGACTAATCTATTTGATATATTGAATTCACCCCAAACAGAGGGGGGCTTTGTTCCAGCACTTTGGCAAATTGGCTTACACCATTCTGTAACCTTTAGTGCTTTTATGTAGTTCAGTTGAAAAGCTTTCTATGTTCTTATTGCTAGGTTGGTGTTGTCTAGGATGCCTGTATCTATACCAAAAGGGAACTGGGCTCCCATAATTGTGGCAGTGTTTACTTCTTCCCTTCAATGTATCTGCTCTCTTTTCTGAAGTAATCACTATAATTACACTTCTTCAATGAGTTGTGTTCTATTGTGTCACCAGGACTATCTGCTAAACATCACTGTGTTTTTCTTATCTGAGTGCTCTCAAATGGGGAAAGTGAGATGTGTTGGCAAACCACCTTCAATCAAATTAATATGAGATTAATGTATTGTCAACAGAGTTGGTGACTGTCCCTATTTATCCTGTTCCAATAGAGTGGTACCTGAAATGACCTAATGTTTATGTCTCTTTAGCCATAGCTACGTAATCTATGCTAATTCGTAAAGAATAGCAATGAAGTTTATTTCCTTATTATAGTCACTTTATTGTCATGTCACTAAAACAGGACAACTGTGTGTTTTTATTTAATAAAATGAAATAAGGTAAGCCTTTGGTAATTTTTATGCAAAATTTTGGTTATAATAGTAATAATGAAATATCTTGACATAAAAACAAATTGTTGGTTTTGGAGCTGCTAAAATCTATTTAACAAAATATTTTTTCATTTATATATCCTTAACAAACTGCAAAATGCTTCCCTAACATGTCATAGTTTAGATTCTCTGTTAAAAGAGTTTGAAAACAAGGCAAAAAGTATGTGTTTTTAAAAGGCACATAATACGTGAGTTAATTTTAAGTTCAAAAATGCGTACAATCCAACAAAGACATTTTTCATGTAGTAGTTGTTCATATGTTGTCAACCCTATAATGCAATTTAAAATTTCTGAGCATATTAATTTTTTAATTAAGGTTCATAATTTGGCAGTACAGTAATATTTCAATAACCAGAAAACGCCTTTTTAATCCATTTAATAAAATATTTTTATTAAATTACTTATTTTATTATGCTCATGAGTTAAAATGACAAAAACACTTTCTATTTGCTTTTGTTTTGTTTTGGAACTATAACTGGTAGTGTTCAGGACTGTTTCTTTGTGCTTATGTGTCAGTCTTGGAAGTGTTCAGGAAACCATTAGTGCTGCTGCTGATAAAACTGGTCCCATCCACATGCAAGACAACTGCCATACCCCCTATACTATTTCTCCAGCTCAACTAATTTTCTTTCTTAATTTGCATTGGAAATTACTGCTTGACAGTGATCAGTTTAACTATGCAAATGTAATCTGTGCTAGTGATTTACTAATGATTTACTCTTGTGGCAAGTTGTTTGGAGGGTCACTTCACATGTATAAGAAGTTTTTGTTTCCTAATTTACAGAAATTGGAGATTAACTGACCTAGAGATATGCCTTCTTTTAAGTAACAATTGATCAAGACCCATCTCATATGCTGCTTATTTTTGTTAAAGACCTCACTCTTTAATGCTTCCTGTGTTCATGTTGAGCCAGAGTGCATTTTTTGCCTTTTGTGTATGATACTGTATAGAAAATTATATTTTGTGGACTAGTCTACAAACATACCACTACAACTAAAATATTACTTCTATGAAAAGTTATTTTTTGTCTGCCAAGTAGATCATTGAAAGACCAACCAATTTGGATGATGATGACATTACAGGCATAAAATAATTTGAGGGGGTGGGCTATACCTGGTACAGCTTGTGGTTTGCACCTGGCTCAGTGCTTAAACCCAAGTTGACCATATACAAGACAAATGCCTTAATCCTGTGCATTATCTTTCTCTCGTTTTTTCTCTCTCTCCAGTATCAATAATATTTGATACAAAGATATAAAAAGTAGAAGTATGTCAATGAATTTCTAAGTAAGAAAAGATAGCATGTTTTATTAATAAAAACAGTATAGCTAAACCTACTTTCCTTTTTAGTAATGGTCACTATTTTGCTATAAATGACAGTGGAATCATTCCAAAAGATTATATTTATATTATTTGTTAGGTTTGACCCAAAATATGCAAATAGAAAAAAATTTTTATTCCGAAAACTTTTAAATGATTTCTCTCTTCAAAATTATTAGAAGGTAAACACAGTTTGAGTTTTAAAATTTTTTTTTTTTGATTTTTGGGCCAAACCCAGCAGCACTCAGGGGTTACTACTGACTCTATGCTCAGAAATCGCTCCTGGCGGGCTCCAGGGGACCTTATGGGATGCCGGGATTCAAACCACCATCCTTCTTCATCTAAGGCAAATGCCCTACCACTGTACTATCTCTCCGGCCCCCTTCCAGTCATTTTTGGTTTTGGTTTTGGTTTTTGAGTCACACCTGGCAGGGGTCAGGGATTACTCTTGGCTCAATACTCAGAAATCTCTCCTAGCAGGCTTGGGGGACCTGGGATGCTGGGATACTATAGCTTACTTCCATGATATTTCTCCGGCCCAGTTTTAAAACATTTTTATAAATTTTGTCACTAGAGCTAAGGGTAGTAGTTAGAGAGAAAATGTATTTATGATTAAATAATAATTCTATTATTGACTACCTCAGAGAGTATAAGGTTGCTTACAATTTGCATTCAAAGTCAAAATGTGCTTCACTGTATAAGGTGAACAGTATAGGAATAATAGATTTATTTTTATGTCTGTTTGCTTAATTCTTGGTATAGTTCATTATAAATAATTTATCTGAGCCTTCTTTATACTCAGATATTAATTTAATTTTGAAACTTTTTTCACCTTTTAGTAGTTTATAGATTTATCAGAGAAATCCTGTTAAAAAAAGGTAAATATTGGCCTCCTCTTTTCCCGCTACTATCTATCTTTTCTTAAGGCGCTGTTTACTTATAAGTATATCCAGATTTATACTGTAAGCCATTGTGTCATCTTCCAAGGAAGATCTTCTAGGGATGAAACACCTTACACTGCAATGACCTACTACATCTAGTTGGGTATTTTGAAATGAACTATGGTCAGGGTAAAGTAGCAATCCATCAAAAATCCAAAGCACCCTGCTCACTGTAGGTATATGTGTATCACTATGGTCTAGGATTAAGAATGCAGTACAAGGGATCAAAATGCTGCCAAGTATAATTATTACCTATATACTCAAGCCGAGTATATAAGCCGAGTTTTTCCTGGCAAAAAATTTGTGCCGAAAAAAACAAAATCGGCTTATACTCAGCTCATAAAGGCTATTTGAATCAGTGCGCACACACCGAATCAAATATACAGTCTCCAAAAGTCTTCAGTAGTCTGCTGTTTTCTAGAGGGTTCGGTGCTTCAGATCAGTCCACAAGCTGAGGCTGAGCTGAACTGGATGCCACTGAACTATTTTACTCACAATATTCTGTGCTTTGTATGAGACCAACTGCATTGATGATGATATCTGTGAACTCAGTGATGATGACAATGTCTATGCTGACACCCTCACATCAGATACAGTTGAAACTCTGTTTGGTCATACAGATGACGAGGAGGAGAAAGAATCCAGTTTTGAAAGATTTTAACCTTTAACCTTTTATTTATTTATTTATTTATTTATTTATTTATTTTGGTTTTTGGGCCACACCCGGCAGTGCTCAGGGGTTACTCCTGGCTGTCTGCTCAGAAATAGCTCCTGGCAGGCACGGGGGACCATATGGGAACCCGGGATTCGAACCTACCACCTTTGGTCCTGGATCAACTGCTTGCAAGGCAAATGTTGCTGTCTATTTCTCTAGGCCCCCACATTTCTTTCTAATACAAAAAAATTTTTTTGGTGATAATCCAAATATCAGGGGTGAGGGTACATCATTTACATGCAGATCCCTTACTTAGATTCTTGGCAATGTTTTTTCTATTATTCCCTCCCCAGCACAAAGGGATGTAGCGTTGTAGGCCCCTTCTGCCAAGATGTCTGACTGTGGTGAACATTGCTGAGCTTACGCAACATCATAGTAGTAGGCCTGATTGGGGTTCATATCTATTAACCCTTCTTGGCTTGATTAGGCACATATTGCCAGGAATGGTTTCCAGGAACCCCTCAGCACTGCTTGGGGGAGTTCCCAAATATTTTTTTTATTAATTCAGTTCCTTGTTTTCCAATTTTCATAACTAGTACAGCATAACTGGCACCTGTCCTGGTAGTTTAAAGTACATGTTGGGAACCAACTCTATACAGATTTCTATGTGACGGTGCTATTCACACATTCTGATACATCCTTGTACTGTGATTATTTAGACTTGTCAGTGAACTTAATTTCTACATGTTTAGAATATATATGTGAAGAAACCTGATACTTAGGGAAAAACCTATGCAGAGAGACATGGAAAGATTGTGTAAGATGGTGGATATAGGGAAAGTCTATTTTTTAATTAATATTACAAAATATTATATTAAATGAAATGATATTTTGTGATTTTCTTTGTGCATTACTGCCTAGCATTCAAAATGAGAAATACATCCTACATTCTGTGACAAGAGACAACTTTTTGGGTTGCTATAACTAGAGCTCTTTCTCAATGAAGCCAACGTATGTCTTACCACTATTATACTATAATCCTTATGACCTAAGCACACTTCTTATATTTTCCTGAATATAACATTTTTCCATATAGGGAACTTTCTCTAGTAGTTTTCATTCTATCTGGCAAGCTATCTCTCTTTTCTTTAAGATTTACACTTACTCTTCCCATTATTGAGGAACTTCCATACCCATAAAATTATGTTCATTGCCAGTAACATAAGGATAAATTCTATTCAGTATTCAGTGCCTGAGAACTTTCTTTGTGAACTTTGAGGGAAATATACAGCCCCTGTCGACAATGCATTATTAGATATTCATTCCCCTAAATACTTAGATAAACTAAGATCAAATATTAAATATTATAACTATGTAAGGCAGATATGCACACTCTTATGTTCCCATTTCTCTAATTTCTCTCTTTTTTTTTTTTTTTGGTTTTTGGGTCACACCCGGCAGCGCTCAGGGGTTACTCCTGGCTCCATGCTCAGAAATTGCTCCTGGCAGGCACGGGGGACCATATGAGGCACCGGGATTTGAACCGATGACCTTTTGCATGAAAGGCAAACGCCTTACCTCCATGCTATCTCCCGGGCCCTGCATTTCTCTAATTTCTAGTCAGGTTTCTTAGGATAACAATTTAGAGATTTATAGGGCCTTAGGGAATATCTAAACTGACTCTTTGTAGTCAAGGTGACAAAATGTTCTGCGTGCTAAAGTAATAAAAGTAATTATTAGAGCTGAGATTAATTACTGAAACTTTCCTATTTCTTAATTTAGCATTGTTGTCATTGGCCCATAGTGATTACATGTATTTGGGGAAAATTTTCAGAGTTGGTCATTACCTCTGTTGGGTCTGTAATACTAGTCGCTAGTATCAACTTAGACTAATAGTGTGTGAAACTATACCCTAATGACTAGAGAGTAAAAGTACTTTTAAAAAAGTAACTCCCCATGGGTATTTTACATGCAGGGAGTTATGACATAATCATATCCTAGTTACCAAAGCTAGAATATCTGTGGCAGATAAGAATATTTCATTCACCTAAGATTGCAACCATATGAGTATGAGAATGATATAACAGACTAATAATGCAGTTTTTCTAGGTAGTTTGTTCTCTACCACAGATATGCATCATAATGCATAAACATGAATCTGAAAATTGTTGGAGTGTGAATGATCTATAAATATAAAAATCCTCAGGGGTTTTGCTAGATCTTAACTGAAAAAAAAAAAGTTCAGTGTTGCTAATATAGGATATATCACAATTCTAAGGAAAAAATTTTGTACTTACTGATTTGCATTTATCTTTAAAAGGTGAAACCTGGGGGTGGGGAATATTAAATACTATGCAATTTTTTTAAATTCTGATTTTCAAATGCTTTTTCCTAGAGGATTGTTTTCATAATTACTACGATGTACTAGTATTCGGGTTTTTTAATATTCTAGAATTGCCTAATCAGGTGTAGAGGATAGGCTCCATGCATAGTCCAGCTGTGGCTGAGTCTTCCACCCTCTGAACTAGAAGATGAAGAGGCTGAATTAATCACCTCCAAAGTCTCTTCCAGCTAAGTGTTTCAGTGACACGAAATTGGATCTTTCACTGTCAATTTTTACATTGATTTCTGGGATTCCCATTTAGGAATCCTAGTCTCTAAAATGTGTCAGATACAAAAACAGGGATGATTAAGTTTTGGTACGTTCCCTCATCTTTTCAAAATGAAGTTTGAGGGAAATCTGCTGCCCAGAGCTCATAAATTAGAATGTTATACACAGAGCAAAGCAGCCAGCTCTCCACCTTTATTAACATCTACTGAGTTTGTAGACTGTATTGGTGAGTGCTCTGAGTCTCGGAAAGCCCTCTGGGTAAAGCCCTGTTGCACAAGTTTAATGTGAAGAGTTAGTGTCATCCTAATAAGCTGCCACTGACAGAATAAACATGGTTTTTTTGTCTGTGCAGTTCCTCCCTGCCGGCCTGTGGGTTTCTGGCCCACTGAGCACTTGATGCCAGTCTGTTAAGGGACAAGGAGGAGATTCTTTAGGGATTCCAGGTATTTATCACTGTTTAGGAGACTTGTGGTTCATAGGGTCAGGACTCCCAGGTACCAGTTTCATGCTAAAAATCTGATAAAGTACACATTGAGGTATTTTCCTGTGGATTTTTATCTTTAACATAAGATGGCATCCACATTCTACTCAAGTGTATTTATTAACCCTGTCCTTTGTTTAACTAAATAGAGTTCAGAGTCCTAACGTAAAAATCAAAACAGTTTGATTTTTTCTCATCAATGAGTAGGTCTTAATTTGCCAGTAAAACGTGAGTCAAATTCGAGCTGTTTATGAAATAAGAAACTCCACACAGAAAAATGAAGCAAATTGACTTTCAAGTACAAACTCTTAAGTATAAAAGATACTTAACGTCATTTGTTGCAATTCATTGGTTCCTGAGCAAAAATGTATAAATGAAAACAAACAGTATTCATAAATATATACATATATATGAGGTGTGGTAGTGAAAGAAATGATGAATAACCAGTGTGTATTTTTATGAAAATTATTATAGATTTAATCACCTAATTCTTTCAGTCTTATTCTGAATTCAGTGTAAAATTTTACAACCTAAATAGTTTCTGTTCCTGCAGTTTGGTTACCATGAGATTTTTTTTCACAATTAAATAGTTTATTATTTCATAAAGATATAAATCAACTCCAAAGGCCTTTTTATTGTAGAATCAACTGTAATCAATGTAATCGAATATAATCAAATGTAGAATCAAAGGTAATATAAAACTTCTCAGAAAGCTTCAAGAGTATAGATTTTCAGTACAAACTTCATGTGAAACACATGATATCCCCTATGCTCATTTATGCATAAAATATTAATATATACATATGTCTTCCAAAAACATTTAAAGAATTAGAATATCAAATTAAAAGAATTAAAATACCTAACAGAATTACAAAGGAAATTCTTTTTTTTTTTTTGATTTTTGGGCCACACCCGGCGACGCTCAGGGGTTACTCCTGGCTATTTGCTCAGAAGTTGCTCCTGTCAGGCATGGGGGACCATATGGGGAACTGGGGGATCGAACCGCGGTCCATCCTAGGTTAGCGCAGGCACCTTAGCTCCAGCGCCACCGCCTGGCCCCTACAAAGGAAATTCTAATAGATTTTAGTCTTCCTGAAAAATTAAGAGAAATCATTTTTATTGATTAAAAGAATGGTTGGTTTCCTACTTGAAGAACAATATCTATGCTGTTTTGTTTGTTACTAGTTGATGGTGTAACTCTTTCTTATTTGGATGTAGTGGTCTATTAGTTTCTTCCCACTGGGGAAAGTAGTTGGACTTTCAGACTCTTTCAAAAATATTTTTAAAATCATAATAATTAAAAAAATAACAAACATGTTTATTAAAACACTGTGTTAAAGAAAAATGTGCCTCCAAAGCAGTAGATATGATTTGAATGGGTTGACTTCACTATAGAGTGATAATTGTGTCAACTGAGTCTTAAATTCTTTGTAAAGATCTGAGGGAGTGTATATAGGTTTTCCATGTGTAAAGTCTAAAATTATCAATACCGTTAAGGTAGATTGCAAAACAGAGCTAATAATTATAAACTAAAATAGCATCATTGCATCATGGAAGTGAAAAATAATTTCTTAAGAAATGATAAACTTTTCTGTGCTATCTCTCACAATAGCATCAAATGATTTAATAAAAATATTTCTTGTAGAATATAAAGCATTGTAAGTACAGCAATTTGAGAACCAAACAAGTCATAATAAATGCAAAGTCATATTTGGGGGCACACAGCAATTTCTAGTTAGTCACTATAATAACTATCTTCAGGTCAAGGGCATTGGGAAATATAATAAAACTATTTTGTCTTATACCTTGAATGTGATTATTATTATTTTTTGTTACGTACATTCTATTTTTGGTAACAAGCACAACATTACTTTTACATAAGAATCTATAAAAATTCTAAAGTTATTGGTATCTGTAAAAATCAGTTTTGCTTACTGGAGGGCTATAATGTTGTTTAATATACTTTTCTCTTGCAATTAAATTAGATGTTTTTTTTAGTGGAGAGAAACTCATAAAGGAAACAGCCTTGGAGATCTAATATGGTCTAGCATATTTAAATAATTAGACTTCTGTCTCATTGAAATGTATGTGCTCTAGGTTTGATAGTGATAAAAGCATGAATATTAGTATGATTAGGAAATTACATCATGTCACAGCATAATTGATTGATTGATAGCTGAATGAAAACTAACCATACACATGTGAAAATAAACGCGTGTTCTGCCAGTTACTCAGGCAGATTTTTTGTATTTATACAGTTGTAAGATTAGTAACACTGCAATGCTCATCTTCCAAACAAAATGGAATTGATATTTTCCCCTTGCTTGTTTCTGTGTAATGCTCTTATTATAATACTGGTGTGAGAAGGAATAAGAGAATTCAAATGATTCAATGCTCAATTCAATATTTAATGGAACTTTAAGAACTGTCAGATGGACACCAGATTACTAATTGACTCTATGAGCAATTAGTGCTTTGGAATTTACCTTTTCTGAGCCTTAAGTTTTAAATGTAAAGCCCTACAAACAGAAGATATCATATGCTCTCACTTGTCTCTCGAGAATTGAATTTCCCAAACATTTATATTATCATTAATTTTTAACAGGCATTTTGCCCTTTTTTTTTTCTGCTGGTGTTTTTACTTTCTCATTCTCTCTTAATCTTTTAAAGATTCCTGCTCATCTAAGTCTTTGGAAACACTCACACTAGCATAGAAGGGCTAGAGAAGCAAGACCACTGCAGGATTCCCTGTTTCAAAGCTGAACCAATATTCACCATTGACATAGCCATTCATCTGTGCAGGGTCATTGGAAATCCTCTCTCTCTAGTTTTTCCTTCCCTTCAGGGAGCAGTGCTTAAAAGAACAAACCCCTGGTGTGAAGAGATAGGAGAATTCTCAGCACGGCCAATGGTGCCAGGAATCGAATTAAAGTTGTCCATTTGCAGATGACTGTCTGTTGGAGCTCCCAGCACACCGGGCACTGTGCTTTCTGTTGATGCTTTGTTTACTAGAAATTCTGTCAGCGGAAATTTAATTTAATTTTTTTTAATGATAAAAGTCAATCTTGCCAAAAATATGCCATGAGGGCAAAAACACAGAGGTATATGTTGCTCTATAGACTTACAGCATTATGTGCACCTCCATGGATTGCTCAAGGGAAAGTAAAAATGTAAAGGTTCTGATCAAAATCATTGTGCATCACATTCTGGTTAGGGGGAAAAAGTTTATTACTAAAATCACTCTTTTTTTTTTTAGTTTAAAACTTGTCATTTATTTTGCAATCGTTGACATTTCTATTCTATTTTGGTATGAGTAACATTCTGATATGACTGAACTTGCAGGTTTGTCTATCTTAACATGCATAAAGTACTCAAAAGAATAGGCAGTCATTGCATTTAATTACATGCCAAAATCCAGAACTGAATATGTTTTCTAATGTTTGAGTCCCTTCTGTGTTTTAGAAAATAGTATGATAGTTTAATTCATAGGGAAATTTTTAAAAATTCCATTATTAAATTGTTAAAGTGCTGAAAAACTCTGACAGAAGCATAGTTTTAGATGAAAATTGAAAGTTCCTGGTCACTATGGAAGTCTCAAAGATCCAAAAAAATATTTTAATTGTCACTTTTGAGTTTGTGATAGCTATTGCTTGATTGTTTATCTTTTAGTTATTTTTTTTTCTGTTCATTTACATCGAGTGATGAGGGCATAATAAAAAGTAGGCCTTCTACAATATTACTTGTAAAATAAAATCTTGTTTGGCACTTCTTTTTTATTTATAATATAAATTTTATTCACGTTTTTTTTTCTGGTACCTGACTTGAAAAAAATTGATTCTTCACTACACTTGGCAAATTGTTTTTAGAGTAGCTTGATTTTTGCTCTGAATGCAAGCTTTATATGAGTCCTTAGGATTGCACTTAGAAGAATATGAAAATACTTTTTCTAAACATCAGTATCCTCTCAAATGTCTTATGATGCAATTATTTATGCAACATCTTGTTATTACCTTCTTTATGATGTCACCTTTTGGAAGTAGGCAGGTGGGGTTTTAAAGAAGTAGTATTGAAGCAAATGGTTTAATTTACCAAAGTGACCTTACACAAGAGAAACTATACCGTATAGTTAAGTGTGTAAAAAGGGCAAGCTATATTCTAAAGCAACCCAGAACTGATCTTTCATCAAACACAATGAAAAGACTATATCATGATAATAAGAGGATATTACACACCTGCTTTTAAAAGTATTCATTAGTATCTAGATTTATTATAAAAATAGAGATAGTATGACTTTTCATAAATAATAAGCCTTCTATTTACTTAATTATCAACACCTAACAATCAGATGCTCTTTATTTATAATCTATGTATCAACTGTTACTATCATATTTGAAGTTATACAAAGGAGTAGCTCTCACTGAAGCAATTATATCTTCTCTTCTGTGATCTAGGCCTTAAAAAGTCATAAATATCCTCAATAAAAAATAATATATATTGGGGCCGGGTGGTGGCGCTGGAGCTAAAGTGCCTGTGCTAACCTAGGACGGACCGTGGTTCGATTTCCCCGGTTCCCCATATGGTCCCCCGTGCCTGCCAGGAGCGACTTCTGAGCGAATAGCCAGGAGTAACCCCTGAGCGTCACCGGGTGTGGCCCAAAAACCAAAAAAAAAAAAAAAAGTAATAATAATATATCAAATTAACAGAGTACCACATTCATATTTGGGGGAGCATTCCAGCAGTGCCCAGGGTTACTCCTAGCTCTGTGCTCAGATATTAATCCTGGCAGGCTCAGAGGAACAGAAGGGATGTTGGACTTGAAACTGCGTCAGACACATGCAAGGCAAACACCCTATCCACTGTGCTATCTCTCCAGCCCCAACTTTCATCTTATTATTAGCCTGTACATTCAAATCATTACTTTCTAACTTTCATTTAGACCAGCATTTGTCAACAGGAAGTCATGTAGCTTCCTGTGTTTCGCCAGGATACCATAGTTTAAATTACACACACAAACACACACACATATTTATTGCCACAGCACAAGATTAAGGGGCTATTAAGTAGAAGGTGTTAACACTGGAAAAGAACAAGTTCAGGATAGGCCATGTTCAGAAAAATGCTGAGAAGCATTAATGTAGACCATCCATGGCATTAAACTATGTTAATAAAATTTGACCAATAAAATGCAAATGATGTAACTGTACATACAGTTAAAGAACTAGCCCTATATCTTGAGTTATAGAGCACATGCCTAACATGTACACAGTATTGTGGTAAATACCCATTGTTATATAATACTGGAGTTCTGCAGGATGAAACTCTGCTTACTAAACCCTGTAAGATGTGCCCTTGATAATTCCAAGGCCCAGGCACCCAGCACTGCTGGGTGTCACACCTATTAAATATTTTAAAAGGAATATTAAATACCTTTATGATATTTCCTTTTACAATTTAGTCAAGAACATTATATGACTTAAATCTGTCTTTCGGGTGGGGTTACATTCAACTCGTGCCTCTGTGCTCAGGGATCATTCTGGTAATGTTCAGGGAAGTGTGAGCTGGGGATTGAGCAAGTTCAACCTTACTGTTGAACTACCGCTCCAACTTTGGAATGTAGCATTTTATGGTGATGCTCTTACATAAAATTTTCTTCATTTATACACAAATATGCCCTAATAAAGACTTATTTATTTTATTAATTATAAATTACTTTGTCATATGTGTAAGCCTATATTATTATACTTATATCAAAGTATACATACATAGTTGTTACAAAATAGGAAAAAGGAAATGCCTATTATTCTTTTAGAAAAAGAGTATAGGTTCTGTTTCAGTAAATAACAACATCTATTTTTGGTTTTTTGGGTTTTTTTTGGTTGGTGTGACACCAGGTTGCACTCAGGGGTTACTCCTGGCTCTGAGTTCAGAAATTACTACTGGCAGGCTCAGGGAAACGTATGAAATGCTGGGGATCAAACTGAAATTGGTCATGTGCAAGGCAAATGCTCTACCTACTGAACTATTACTCCGGCTCAACAACATTTTTGTTTTTTCTTGTTATTTTTTTTGTTTTTGGTTTTGGTTTTTGAGTCTCACCTGGCAGTGCTCAGGGGTTACTCCTGACTCCATGCTCAGAAATTGCTCCTGGCAGGCACTGGGGACCATATGGGGCACCGGGATTCGAACCGATGACCTTTTGCATGAAAGGCAAACTCCTTACTTCCATGCTATCTCCCAGGTCCCAACATCTTTGTTTCATTAAAATTTATTTTATCATGAATTTTATGTTTTTATTTATTATCTACTGTTGAAAAGTTTCTTTTGCTGCTCACGATGGTTTGTATACGTTGATTTCTCTTGATGAAGATGTAGTTGCTTTGATGTCATCTTTGTGTCCTTCCCTCATGCAATCAGGGCCTACTTGGCTGCTATGACATGACAGTCAGTATACCACAGAACATGAGTCTACTGGTAAGTTTGTAAAAAATTGGAAAGGCTTTCAATACAAATAATAAGATGCATATCTCATGAACTTAGGGTGTCTTTAAATTCATTCTTATTTATCTTCTTAATCATCATGTCCCTCTCTATTTTCCTAATATTTATTAGTGTGCCCTGGTTTCTGCTTTTTTCTTTTTCTGATAACACTTGTTCACAGATTTCTACTTATATACCTTCTAAAGTTGTATTTTCCTCTTTTGGTTAATGTGTTTCTCCTATACAAGAGAAGGAATTGGCAAATATTATATAAAAAGGAATAGATCATAAATACTTTCAATTTTGTGAGCCATACGGCTTTTGTTGCAGCTACAACTCTTTCTGTATCTATAGAGTAACATAGACAGTACATTAATTAATGGTTGTGGCAATGTTTCAATACAAGTTTATTTACAAAAGAAGAATATAATTTACTAAAGATGATGGCATACTGAATTTGGCCTTCTATACACAGTTTGTTGGCCATCCGCATAAGATATTAATTTTGTACATCTGTGTGCTTTAATATGTTTGTTTTTGGAAAGTGCATACCCTGCAATGTCCAGGACTTTCTCCTGGTTCTGTACACAGGGATCCCTTCTAGCATAGGAATGATACGATAAGAGGACTTTGTGGGGGTGCCAGAGTCAAAAAAGGTCAGAAGTATGTATGGAAAGTGCCTTCACTCCTCTACTATTTTTTGTGTCCCCTATACTCCATTAAAAGAAATACTTTTCCTCTAGTATTCTATTGCCCTTAAACTGCTGGGTTTTTTTTATTGGTGCTGGAACTCAAACCCAGGTCCTTATGCATGCAAAGCATGTACTCTATCACTGAACTACATCATCTCCAGCCTGTTCATTTTTCTTAGGATGTTTATCAATGAGGAAAATACTTCCAAACTTATCATGTCACTTTCTTACAACCCATTTCCTCCATAACTTATTCACTATGGCTTCTGACCCTACCATTCTACTGATAATGCTCTGTCACAGATCACCACTGGCCCCCTAATTGCCTATTTTCTCTCCTAATCCTACTTGACTTCTTTGATGTGTGTACTATGATTAACGCTATTGTCCTTCAAAATCCTTCCTCACTTGTCTTTTGTAACGGTATTCTCTCCTTTTTCTGTTTCTCTTTCTAGTCTGTAAATGACCTCTCGGCTCTCATTGCCCACTCCTTAAATATTGGCTTAACCCAAGAGTTCCAATTTCATCCTATTCTGCACGTTTTCTCTCTACTTGCTATCATTACCATAGTTTCAATGAAATCCTATGTGTTAAAATTTCCTAAAGATTGTTTTTTTGGCAATTTATTTCCTTTCTCGTATCATCAATTGCAAATACTTTCATTGCGCAAGATAAAAGCCTTAGACAGGACTGAGGAGATAGATGATTCCACAAACTGGAGCTCATGTTTTTCACGTGAGAGTCCCAAGATCAATTCCCAGCAATTCATATTCCTGTTCAGGAGCTCCAGAATGACTGCGAAGCACCAAGCTAGTAGTTGCACTCAGGCACTGCCAGGTATGACTCAAACAAGCAAGCTAGAAATTAGAATTAAAATGCACTGGAGAAGTTCTTGTAGGAAGAGTTAAATAGTCAAACAAAACTGTTTTGGGGCCAGAGCGGTGGCACAAGCCATAAGTCTTGCGCACTAGCTGTGATTCGATTCTCTGGCGTCCCATATGGTTTCCCAAACCAGGAGCGATTTCTGAGCACATAACCAGGAGTAACCCCTGAGCCTCACTGAGTATAGCCCAAAAACAAAAACAAAAACAAAAACCAACCTATTTTGCATTATATTATCCAAGGTACAATTCTGATTATGTGCTACACTTACTTTAGATTCATTGACTGTTTTATCCTATATTAATAGCAATACTTACCTTGTTTAGGGTTTGAGGGACATTAAATAAAATTATCTTTAAAGTCTCTATATCTGTTGACAGATTCCTTGTAATTTTTTTTTAATTTATGGTGCTATTTTAAGTGCCATTTCATTTGTTTTATTTCTGTAAAACTAACTCATCAGATCATTTCTTTCACTGCACTTCTGAAAATTTTCTCAGATGTTTTTAATTCTTAGTTCAAGTTCAAGCTCTATATCTATCTTATCTTCTTCCTCTCCAGTCTGTCCCATATTTCTAAAAAGGGGGGGGGGGTAGGGCAGCACTTGATGTTGTAATCTGAAATAAAGTTATATTCTTATTTTTTGTTTTGTTTTAGTTTGGTTTTTTGTTTGTCTGTTTTGGTTATTTTGGCCGTACCCAATAGTACTCTGAGGTTACTCCAAGCGCTGTGCTTAGAAATGATCCAAGCAGGCTCAGGAGACCATATGAGATGGCAGGGATAAACTCTGGGTTAGCCGCATGCATGGCAAATACCCTACCAGTTATACAATAGCTGTCACCGAGTTAAAATAGCATGGAGGTAAGGCGTTTGCCTTTCATGCAAAAAGGTCATCGGTTCGAATCCCGGAGCCCCATATGGTCCCCCGTGCCTGCCAGGAGCAATTTCTGAGCATGGAGCCAGGAGTGACCCCTGAGCACTGCCCGGTGTGACCCAAAAACCACAAAAAAAAATTCTATCTCTGTGTACCTTCATCTCTTGCATAGCTATAACTTCTCATATCACCCAAATGTAGTAAGTTACCGTATATTCCTGATTCATTTGTGATTTTGACAATTTTATCTCAGAGAATTTCTTTCTCTCTATCCTATTGATAAAATTCCCTTCAAAAGTCAAGATAATTATTAACTTATATGTAGCATTGTTTCTTACGTACCTTAGAACCAAGTAAGTTTCCTCAGTATAGGAACACTATTTCCTACTTTTTAGAAGATTCAGAAATTCAAGAAAGATTTTTTTTTTTTAGGATTCTACTTTTGAGACTAAAAATAAATTTTCTTTGTGAACCTTTTATCTCATATTTGAAAAACTACTTGAAGGCAGAAGGAAAGAAGAAAAAATAGGGGCCCGGGAGATAGCATGGAGGTAAGGCGTTTGCCTTTCATGCAAAAAGGTCATCGGTTCAAATCTCAGTGCCCCATATGGTCCCCCGTGCCTGCCAGGAGCAATTTCTGAGCATGGAGCCAGGAGTAACCCCTGAGCACTGCTGGGTGTGACCCAAAAAACCAAAAAAAAAAAAAAGGTGTGTATAAGAGCTGAGGGTACTAAGGTATGGTAGGCTTGAAATAATTTAATACTTAAATGAAAAACATTACATGTTTTTTGGTTTTAGTTTTCCACCTGATTTGTTTGCTGGATATACAAGAAATATTAATAAAGATTTGTTTGTGTGTGTTTATTTTGCATTTTAGCCCAGGAACTGATAAATGATAAATTTGATGGAGAAACTGGTGGTGAAATCTTGAAATGTTAACTAAGGTTTAATGAGCAAATGAGCGCTAATAATTTTTCAAAATTATTTGCAATCTTTAGTACATAACTTTTTTGGGTTTTATTTTGGATTTTTATTTGGGGGCCATGCCTGCTATGCTCAGTGCATATTCCTGGCTCTTTGCTCAATGTCTATTTCTTTTAGTGCTCCAGGAAGAATATGTGATGCCAAGGATTAAACTAGGCTAAGTTGTTTGCCAGCCAAGGACTCTATTCTCTTCAATTCAAACCTGAAAATTTTCTGCACTTTAAACCTCTCTCTATTTGTCTATAGTTTATAATGAATCTTTACAAAAGTCTTACTTGATAATACATGTATCACCATCATTATTTTATTTCAAGTATGTCCTATTTGTCATCCCTTATATTTACCTGATGTCATTTAATGTGTTATTCTCTGAACTAACATACTATTTATGTTTATGCATTCTTTTTTCTACAAAGATTATAAATCATAAATCAAGAAACAAGATAATTTCTGTCAACCTTATATAACTGCATTATATATAGGAAAAATGTCTATTAACTAATTATTCAGTTCCTAAGAAAATTCATAGGTAAAAATACAGCTTCATTATGATGAAAATTTATTTTATTTTAGTTTTCAGTTTTATTTTCTACTACTGTTGATAGTCAAAATCTTAGAACCTCAGCTTTTGTTGTAAAGTCATGTATGCCAAAATCTCATTATGTTTTAAAAACATTAATACATTATATGATTCATAATAGAAGTTATTCAAGGTTCTAATAAAGATTTTCCAAAGGTACTTGAAAGAGACCATCTTGGGATTTTATTTTTAGATATGAATCATTCAGAAGTGCAGGTTGTAAGTTTCAAGTCGTTCTTGGATTGGCTTTTTCTTTTGTGGTTGTAAATGTGAATTTAGAGCCTAAAAAAAAAAAACAAGGAAATACTTTGATTTGAAAATTATATGACTTCAAAAGGGAATGAATTGGGTTTCTTCTCTACTTTGTAATGCAAAGATGTACATTTCACAAAATCAGTTGAAACAAGCCATTAATTTGACAGTCTCATTTCTCATAGCACTATTTATTCAGAAAGCTGAAAACATTTATGGAGGTTTATTGGGTCCAATTAGGATTTGTGAAGCTTGAGGATAGAAAAGATATGGCTACACTGGAAGAGGATCCAGTTAGTAACAGAATTCTGCGGAACGTATTATGAATGGATATGTATGCTGTTGCCATTCTGTTATATTTTGAAAATTTTAATTATCTAAATAGCCTTTTATTTTTTTATTTTCTTTCATTTATTTATTTATTTATTTTGGGGGGGAGGCACACCCAATGACACTCAGGGGTTGCTCCTGGCTATTGTCTCAGAAATCGCTCCTGGCTTGGGGGACCATATGGGATCGAACCACCATCCATCCTAGGTTAGTGCATGCAAGGCAAACACCCTACCACTTGCGCCACTGCTCTAGCCCCTATTTTTATTTATTTTGCTATATGGAATTTATTAATTTGCTTTTGGAAAATGTCCACCATCTCTTTTCAAAAATAATTTTCCTGTGGTGCTTTTCAGGTTTTTTTTTGTTTGTTTGTTTGTTTTTGCCTGTTTGATTTTGTTTTTGTTTTGTTTTGGGGGGTTGATTTTTTTTGTATTATTTTTATGTTTTCCTTTTTTCCTTTTTTTTCTTAAACTGATTTTTATAGTCTCTAAAAGGACTCCTCCCATTTTTTGCTTGTTTGAATTTTTGCCCCCCTTTTTTCTTTTATTCTTCTTACCTTTAAACAGAACCACATAACTTGAATCATCTTGCTCTGCCTCACAAATTGAGGGGGAAATAATGGAGGGCACCAAGACCAAACAGTCGTATGAACATTGAGTAGAAATAAAAAATGATCAGACTTAAACACCAAACCCAAAGCCAATGACAACAGAATCGATACCCAATCTACAACAAGCTAGACACAGAAGGGATCACATATACTAGCAGCTGGAGGGGGCAGGGGGCAAAGGAAGGACGATATGGAATGCATGCTGGGAACAGGGGTAGAGGAAGGACAACATTAATGGTGATAATGCCCCTGATTCAATGTCACTATATACCTAAAATACTACTGTGAATGATTTGTGATCCACTTTGGTCAAAATAAAAATTATTAATAAAAATAATTTTGTCATTTTGAGGTGTTTTAATAAATTGAAGGTACTATGCACATGACTTTATTTTGCATGTAATAACTCCTGTTTTTAGCCTTTCTTTTTGCCTTTATCAGTGAGTAGCCTAGCTCTTATTTTCACCCTTAATGCTTATAAATACTGTATGTCATAGTACTGTCTTTAATGCTAAGAGCTTAGTAAATAGTACAACTGAAGATGAAGAATTAAGTTGTTATTTTGGCCAAACCCAGCAAAACCCTTTGGTGATCAGAGCTTACTACAGACTATGTGTTCAGGGATTACTCATAGCAGTGCGTGGAGGACCATGCATGGGGCTGAGGAGGAAAACTCAGTCAGAAAAAGGCAAGCCAATTTTACTTGTGGTATCCCTCTATCCCATGTTCTCCTTTTTAGGGAAATATCTGATGAAACAATGTTTTTTTTTTAAATAATCACCATTAGGGAAAACCAATATTTCTTAATTTTTTCTTTCAGAACCTCTGTTTTTAATATATTAATCTTAATAGTGATAAGAATGCTGTTTTCCTTTTAATATTTCTATTTTTCTAGTAGCTAACTTTTTATATCTAATCCAATGGCAGGAAGACTTGTATGAAGTGTGTGATGTTGATGAGGAAATACTTAAAAACTAGCATCAATTATCAGTTCTTGTTTATCATTTGTTAACAAATCTTCATTTGAGAAACCTTTTCACCAACTTGGCACTAGACTGAAATTTACCACACAGTGAATACTCTAATAAAAGATGATGGCATTTCTCTGTATTTAAAATAGGAAAAAGACATTATTTTAATAAATCTAACATCACAGCAGCCAATTCATAGAGCTTAATTATGACACTAGTAAATGTGAAAATCTATTCAGCGCTAGGAACACTTTTCACATTACATTCACGCTAAAGATTGGCTGATAAGAGCTCATTACTGGTATTTTTCTAAAGAGTGGTTTATTAAACACAGTTACCTAATAAGCATCTTTGGTGGTGCAAATTGCTGAAAACAGTAATGAGTCTGATTAGACTTTATTTCAATTACGACAGCTTGTCTAGCCCAAAACCAAAAAACTAAAGGAAGAAAAAGAATATAGACATTATTTATAAAATATCTGACACATTTGCACATCTATGAATTTATTGCCATGGTGTACGAATATAATACTGCAGTTTTTAAAAAATAATAAAAGGCCCATGTTGTATTTCCTTTCCATAGTTCATTAATGAAGAATGAGTTGTCCAAGTTATCATCCAATTTATACACTAGAAAACTGGAAGACAAAGTGAAGTCACAATCATGTTTGCTTAAAAACAGCAAGGCTGCATTGTCTAATATGTCTAAATAAGGTCACCTTTAGTTTCTCTGCTTTGCTTTTTTTCCCCTCTTTTCTTAGGAATATAAAGCTATAAATGAGGTGAAGACTTAAAAATGATTCATTTCTATTTGGTTTGTAGAGGTTATTCTCCAGATTAATAGACTCACCTTTCAATTATGTTTTATCCATAGATCTTCTACTTAAAATCTTAACAGTACAGAAAGGAAGTTAGACTATGCATGCTAATTATCCAACCAATTTTAATGCATATATAGGGAGGGATAAAAAGTAATCTTTATTAATATGCACTCGTATACCAGAAAGTTTAAAGGAAGGTTCATTAGACACTACGCTTCATTTTGATGTAAAAAAATATGCTATTTACTATATTTAATAGCTAACCTCTTACTAAAGCATGCCTGAATATTACTACTCATACTGAAAGAAAAAATTGTTAATGTAAAAAGCCTTTAAGTGATTAAGCTGTCATTGCTGTCATATGGGTAATTTTAATGCTTCTGGGAGCTGTGGTCAGGAATGCAATCCACCATTTTATACTTTCTGGAATAGATTCTTTTTAATATATAATATAATTTGACATTGAACTGGATAAAATAATTTCTAAAGTCAAATTTGAAAACAAGGACTGATTATTAGAAGCATAATAAAAAGAAGTATTCAATAAAACTTTTGACAAACTCCACAAGTTAATAAGTGGTAGTGGGCAATGACCCTGAGACTGAAAGTCAAATATCTATAAAAATATTATACTCTTGTAGGCATTTAGCTGCTTCCAAAAGCTTATTTTAAAGAAGTCCAGTTAGAGATATATCAGGCCAATGGGTTTAATATATGTCAAATTCAAAGTTCAGACAACTGCAAGAAGAGTGAATTTTACAATATTCTTTTCTTACTTTCTCACTGACTTATGCCAAAGTCTGGTGGAATTTTATGAATGAGAATATATTATCAGTGGGTCTGAGAAAGAAAAACCAGCCTTGCACATGGCTTTTTGGATTCGATCCTTGGAACTCTAGATATTCCTCAAGCACTGACAGCGATAAATACTAAACACAGAATGATGAGTAAGCCCTGAATAGTGCAAACAAATACTCCAAAACAAACAAATAAATCGATGACTAAATATGAGAAGGAGAGATAGAGATATACATATTCAGGAGAGAATATGGGCTTCTTCAGAGAAGGAAAAGGACTTATAATATAAGCAAGTAAGTTTATACTAGAAATTTTACAATTATCTTTCTTTAAAATTACTTAAAAATATGTCTAGATGGGACTGGAGAAATAACATGGAGGTAAGGCATTTGCTTTGCATGAAGAATGACCGTGGATCGAATCTCGGTATCCCATATGATCCCCCTTGCCTGCCAGGAGCGATTTCTGAGCATAGAGCCAGGAGTAACCCCTGAGTGCTGCTGAGTGTGACCCCAAAACAAACAAAAATAAAATGTCTAGAGGGGTCAAGTAATATTACAGCAGACTGGGTGCTCTGCTTACTTGAGGCCAACCCAGGCTTAATCATCAGCATCCTGTATGGTGTCCTAAACACTGTGAGGAGTAATAACTCCTGAGTGTAGAAATAGGAGTAATGAGACACAACCCCCCCCCCCAAAAAAAAGATTGGAGCAGATGGAAAGGTATTTGACGTAGTGATCCAAAAAAGGTGCAAAGCTATGACTTTCGTAGCAAACTTAGCAGTTACAAAGCTTGAGTTTTGAACTGTCTGACTCCACTGAGCACCACTGGTGAAGCATACTGAATGCAATGCCTGCATAGTTAATAAATAAGTAAATAAAAATGTAAGTTGAGAGTTCTTGTCCTTTCAAATTATTTGCAAATATTAGTGCCTATAACCAAGAAGACCAATCAAATAGTTAATGATCATTAATGTGAAGTATAAAAATGCAATGTAGGTTAGACCATGTATATGTAATATAATTTCAGCCTATCACTCTTGAAAATGGTAATGATAGCAAGTTTATCCTTAATTACTATATTAAGAGGCAAAGTAAGCTGTGTTTATTTACAAATGAAGGTAGTTGTATTGGTAATGTAGATTTATAACCAAGAAAAATGGGGAGGCAGAGCAATAGTGCATTTGCCTTGCACGTGGCTGACCCAGGATGGGCCTCGGTTAGATCCTCCATTGTCCCATATGGACCCCCAAGCCAGGAGCGATTTCTGAGCGCATAGTCAGGAGTAACCCCTGAGTGTCACTAGGTGTGACCCAAAAACCAAAAAAGTAGAGAAAGAAAGAAAAAAGTTAAGAAAAGAAAGGAAAGGAAAAAAATGAAAAATGGGGTTCTAATATAGCATATGACTGATACCATTAGATTGGTATTTTATTCAATTCAAAATAAGTCCAAACTTATTTTTTAATATAATGAATTGTCTATCATTAGCAGTAATTCAAATGGTCCAGTTAAATATTACCATAGAACATGCAATCAAGCTGTAATCTGAAGAAACATTTTTTTTTAACTTGTGGTCTCTTGTATTGTTATCTTTTCCCCAAGCATTAGGTTGTTGGGCATACCCTTCTAGAATTGGAAATGTGGCTCTCTTTGAGAAAACAGATATCCAGGCTTTGGCTCCTGTCTCATTCTGCAGCTTTGTTTTTACAAATGGAAGAGGCAATGGCGCTAATGACTGTACTGTCATTCACACTGCACTTTAACAACATTCTGTTTATCTGGAAATTAGAACATCCCAATTACAGGTGGTACTCAGATTGATTTCACCAGGATATAGAATGGGACAGAGTGGGGAGAATACTGAGAGCAAACTATCCTGTTGTTACTGAGTTCTTCACTTTTAATCCTGCACTCTGCTGATTGTATTCCAAAGCAGTTTATCTTCATATGTCTTCTTGTATAGAAGAAACAACACTAAACCTTCCAAAACTCATTTCATATGTAGCTTTTTTCCACTGCCTCCAGATCAAAGTTATTTTCTTCAAGCTGGACTAAATTATACACAGGTCTCAGAAGTGAAGGACACTGAATTAATGCACTATGTCACCCAGTACTGACTATAGAATATTTTTATCAAAGTCCAAGACACTGTTTTGCTATTGCATTAAAAATTAATTGCATGGATTCTCTAAAAGAAAAATACATAAACAACCTAAACAAAATTTTCTTGGGATTTATAAACTTCAGTCACCTTCAGTAAAGATTTTTTAAGGAGACTAGTATTGAAGCAGTCTACTTACATGTAAATATTATATTCTTGTTCCTATTGAGAGAACCTTCAATCTTAAATAGGTAGCAATAATTGCCCATTTTATGTCCTGTAAATTGTCTTAGAGTTAGAATCCAGAGAAACCCAGAAGAAGGATGAACACAAATTCCATTTTACACAAGGTCATGAGGTTTGGAGATTCTAAATTTGTTTATTGACCCATGTCAGCATGGTGTGCTGGGCAAAAATGAATATAATTCGGTAAATATAACTGAATTGAGCTTTGCATTTATATATGCTTGAAAAATAATACTCAAAAGCAAGTATTTACAAACAGATGTGATGTATAATGGTTAACATTATATTTTAGAATTGTGACCAAAGAAATTAACCGGCCATGTCATTATTCAAAGTTGGTCGCATGCCCAGTTTGTGTTAATTAAAAGTACAAATATATTTTATATAGCATACCAGTATCTTTAGATTCATTTGGAATAACATCAGAGATTTAGGACAATGATTATTCCTGTTCATGCAGTCCTTTTTTAAAAAAAAAATAAAGAAAGATTTAAAGCTCAGAGAAAAAGCACAAAACTTATGGCTTTTGAATTTCTTTTTCTAGATCAATCATACAGGCTGGATCCGAGGAATCTAACATGGGGCTTTCTGGTTGTGTTAACCCCACTTATCCCTGCACGCTACGTCTCACCTGTTATTTACACACATAAGAGGGTTGATATTGCAGAACAAGGGGAGTTATCTGTTATGACACAGAACATACATATTCATTACCTCTGGCAGTCCCTATGGACATACATGGTATGTCCTGATGATCTTTGTATGACAAAAATAACCGGGAAAGAGTATGGATCCTTAATGGATCAGAAATGTATATGGATGGGGGTGGGGGAGGAGAATAAAGGCACTTGAATACTTGAATTGAAAGGCTATAAAATAAGAACATTCAAGGTTAACTACAAAGCATTATTTAAATTGAACATAAATTGCCTGACATCATTCACAAAAGTAACAAAGCAAAATAACATTTGATATATCATAAGGAAATCAATCCTCTTGCTCTCAAACTCGTTCCCTTGCAGTAGTTTATGGTATCAAATAAGATGACTCAGAGCATGGATTATTGCTATATTTTAGCTTTATGTGTGTATATATAGTCATTTAAATTAGTTGTGGTAGGATATATAATACACTCTCAAAAACTTTTTTGCGTAACAAATTAGTGTATTATTTGGATAATTAGATTACATTTTGGAATTAAGTATTTGTTCTAATTATGATTCAATTTGAGTCTTATTTAAATGATTAGGCTGCCTATTCTTTCTATTCATATGTTCAGGAAAGCTTACTGGACTAAATTTGATATTTCTTTCAGCATTATAATTTGCTTTGCATAAGTACTTAAGTATTTATCCTCATAATGCAAGCCATCCTCATGTATATGTTTTGCATGTTAAAAAATATTACCTATCAGGCCAATGCATACTGAATTTCCTCACTATCAATATTGGCGAAAGACATCTTTATATTTAGTCTCATTTTTATAAGTAAACATGTTATTAGAGAAGAAAGTTGAATATATTTCAGGAGACTGATCTATATAATAAAATACTCACAAATTTAGCTGAAGCGCAGAAAATATATTTCTAGTTCAATTCTCCATCCATGTAAAATTGAAGGAAGGTTGTTACTAAGTTCAAAATGACATTGAAAGGGGCCAGAGGGATAGCATGGAGGTAAGGCGTTTTGTCTTGCATGCAGAAGGTCAGATGTTTAGAACAAGTTTATATCCTTATCCAATTTTCTATCCAACATCATTTTATTTAAAAAAATAATAACAATTTTAGTGTAACTTGATAGGCTTATAAAAATACCTTACATAGTTGGAGATAAAAGCACTATGGTAAAATAAAAAGGCTGTCATATGTTTAAGGTGGGCATGCCCCTTAAATACAAACTATTCCCAGGAATGAATGAGGTTGAGTGTTATATCATCACTCAGATTGTCATATAAAAACACAAATCAAAAGAAAAGTGTAAAAACAGTGAAGGTGGACCAATCATATTTGAATTATTTTATATGATACAAATCTCACTGATTTTTAAAATCCTACACTGGACAAATAAAACGTTTTTGTAGGTTTTGTACTGCTCTGAGGCTGTCAGGTGTCAGTTCCTTTCTGCTAGAGGGTGAGGTATTTGAACTATATTTACTAAGAACTGTTTAGCCAGAAATGCCTTTGTAATTATTATAAAAGATTGCTTTATGCAAATCAGGTGGAACGAAGGGAGGGAGTAATTTGCTGCAAAATGTATTATAATTTGAAGTCTTGAGGTGTGAAAGTGCGATTTAAAGAGAAAAATCATTTGACAGTATTGTTATATAATTAGAATATCTCATTTTGAGATGGAGGGCTTTTGAGAATATCCACAAATGGTCTGAATCCAAGTATTTTTTTCTTTAGTTGTAGTTTATCAAATGTTGAGTCACAAATAGCCTTAAAAATTAAATCTGTAAAAACATTGTGAATTGATATCTTGTTTGAGTATAGGCATCATGATCATTATAATGTGATGCTGAGTATGAAAAGAAATGTCCGTACATTTCTTTTTTTTTTTTTTTTTTTTTTTTTTTGGTTTTTGGGCCACACCCAGTGACACTCAGGGGTTACTCCTGGCTATGCGCTCTCAGAAGTCGCTCCTGGCTTGAGGGACCATATGAGAAACCGGGCAATCGAACCGTGGTCCGTCCTAGGCTAGCGCAGGCAAGGCAGGCACCTTACCTCCAGCGCCACCGCCCGGCCCCCGTACATTTCTTATATCCAACATCCCAGTGAAAATTGTCCTGTTACTAGATGATATGAAGTTAGGAAATAAATGACTAACAAAGTCGTAGGGTGATTGTGCTTTTTAGACTCTTACGTGGCCAGTTTTGTTTTGTGTTGTATTTAATGCAGCTTGCCTTTTTTCTAAAAACAATGACAAATATTTTAATGGCAATTCACGTTTGGAAAATGTTTTTATAAGTATTACCTGAGGTAATCATTTTTTTCTTTTAATATAATTTTTATTTTAATCATATTGGCTTACATATTGTTGACAATCATATTTTAGGTACAAATTAACATAAAATCAGGGGAACTCCCATCACCAAATTGTCCTCCCTCCACCTCCGTTCCCATCCTACTTTCCATATCCTCTCCCCTAACCACCGGGGTTGCTAAAGCAAGTGGTCCTTTTTGTGTCTAGCTTACTACTTAGTGGTCTTACACCTGTTTGGTCTTGGTTACCCCTTTTTCCCCCCTAATTGGGAGGTGGGAATAGTTAGTTCAAGTTATGTGGTTTTGTTTGAAAAAGAGAAAATTAATAACCTGGAGAGAGAGGGAAAAAATAGAAGAAAAAGAAAGATAAATAAATAAATAAATAAAGGGATTAAATACTCCGGGAATGGGTAGAGTCTTTCTCGAGGTTCTCATCCTTGGTTTAAGAAACAAATAAAATATCCAGTGAGCATTCCAAAAAAAAATTAAAAAGTACCGTATAAAGGCCATGGTTTTGAGATAGAAATGTGGCAGTACGCATAAGAAAAGAAAAGAAGAAAATAAATAAGTATATATAAATGGAGACATCCACTTCAATAGCCAAACCACAATAATGAGATCAACAAAAGATAGATAAGTAAATAATAATAATATTTTGTGCTTGTTTTTTTGTTTTGTTTTGTTTTTCCCTCCTGCAGATGCACAGTAAATGTTGGGGTCATTCGAAAAGGAATTTCCTTTGCCTAAGAGATACAGGGTTTCTCCACCCTTGCCATTTTTTTAAGTAAAAACAATATCTAGAGACACTGGAGGGTGGGGTCAAAGAAGCTACTTCCTATGGTATTTAGCCTAGATGTTCACTGACCTGTCCATTGGTCCTGGGGACCACTATGGAACACTGATTGGTGCTCAGAGCACATTAATTGTCACAGATCAAAACCAGGAAAATTTTGTGTGTGCAAGACATGTACTCTTCTACTTTGAACCATTTCACTACCCTTATTCTTAATAATAATTTAGTAAGATATATCATGCCTTTATTGCCCATACTGAATAATTACAAAATGTTAAATGATGTGCTAGGTGACCACCAAGATCACAACAGGATTATTAGATGATGGCATTAGCAAAACTCCACAACAAAGTCTGATGCGTTAACCTGGAAAGTTTATTCTTGAAACCACAATTTGAGAAAATTGTCTTCTATCTAGATAAATTGTTAGCAGCACTAAATAAAATAGTGAACAAATTAATATTTAGTCACATTGGACACTTAGGAAGTGAAATTGTAGATTTTAAATGATTTGTTTAGAATCACTTTAAAATTCTTTCAATCTCCAAAATCTGAGAGTCTAATTTTAAGAATTTTGAATGTGAAATCATGAAGAAGATACAAAGTTAAAAAAGTTTCATCACTATCAACAGATTCTCATATTTAACTTTTTAGCTCATCGGGTGGTATGAATAGCAAATCACCATTTATTAACTAAATTAAGTGAACAATCACTATATCATGTCCACCCTGTGAAGGACTTTTAGTTTTGGCACTTTGTTTTAAAAAAAACACAATAAAGTAGATTAATAATTATATTTAGAACCCAAGAATGTATCACAGTGGTAGAAGGCTAGCTTTGTATAAATAAGGCCTTGAGTTGCCCCTTTGAATAAAGAATGATGCCAAACCACTTTTATGGAGAGTTTTGGTTCTTTAGCAGTGTTATATGAGCATCAAAACTAAGTGTGTTATCCCCAAACATAACAATAATAACGAAGAGAAGGAGTTGGTGAAAAAAAACTAAAAATTGAAAGTCTATAAAATTATATACTCTTCTATTTTTTCTCTTTTTTATGCTAGTACTTTTAGCCATGCCCTCACATTGTAAGGCTACAAATTATCTGGTTTTGAACTAAAGAAGACATTAAATTAAATGAGTAACACACATACTACTAAATTAATACAATACTATTTTCCTTTGTGCTGACCTTTAGGCTAATGAAGGTGGGGAAACAAATGGAGAATATGACTTCCTCTGCTCAAACGTAATTTAAATAGTCATCCCTTCTTTGGAACAATAGTATGTAGGAACAGGAGAAATGGTACAGTCGCTGAACACTTGCCTTATATATGTAGGAATTAGTTTCAAACTCTGGTAGTGCATATGGACCCTTGAGCACCATCAGAAATGAACTTTGAACTCTGACCAAAAATAAAACTAGAAAGGAAAAAAAAATAGGTGTCATACAGGACAATATTCAGTACCAGGTTTGTCAACTCTTTCTCAGAAGGCTTATAATTTCTCATCATAAACATAGATCTAACCAGTAATAAATAAGTTGACTACTCTACTTGAAACTCTAAAATGCACTTTGTGGTTCATGCCATTTCCAGAGTAATTGCTTTCTAGAAAGAACCTTGATGTATATGGTACCAGATACCTTTAATTTAAAAAAAATCTTAAAATTTAATTTTTAAAAAATTAAAGGTTTATAGTAGCACAGAAGAGTAACAGGTGGGGTGATGGAGCAAAACTGCCATGCCTGCAGGTGTTCATCTCGGGTCCCAACTCATAGGAAGTCTGGAAAAATCTTCAAATAAAAGTAAAAGTATCTGGCAGCCAAAATCTGCATGAAAGCAACCTTTCCCAAAAGTTCTTTAGATATAACTGTTGATTACCTCGTCTGTATTAGGACTTGGGGTATGGGCAGTGACTTCATTTCTTGGAAATATAAATGTATGCTAAATGTAAATTGTGGAAAACTTAGTACTTTATTTTCATTTTCCTCCCATTTTGAGCATACATTTTTTTTTTTTTTTGGATTTTTTTGGGTCACACCCGGCAGTGCTCAGGGGTTACTCCTGGCTCCATGCTCAGAAATTGCTCCTGGCAGGCACGGGGGACCATATGGAGCACCGGGATTCGAACCAATGACCTTTTGCATGAAAGGCAAACGCCTTACCTCCATGCTATCTCCCGGGCCCCGCATTTTACTTTTTTTGATGTAACTGTTTCTTTACGCTTTTGTGTCTGTGATAGAAATTATAAGGATGTCCCAAGTTTGGTTCCAAAAATTAAGAGTGAAATGAAGGAAGTGAAACAATGAGGCAGTGATGGTTTAATAACATCTGAGTTATTAAGTATTCAATATTACTAAAAATTGAAAATCGCATCCTAACTATCCTGTTCTATGTGAAATAAAAATTTGTAATTTTATATCTTCATAAATGCATCCTGTGAAAATAAATTAACAAGGTGATCAGAATTCTTACTTTAATATCAGCCATTTTTATATAACAGTTGGTGTAAGGTCTTAAAGACAAATTCATGTTACATTGCATGTTTTAAAAATAAAATGGAGTCTTGAGCTATAGCACAGTGGTAGGGCATTTGCCTTGCATGTTGCTGACCTAGATAAAGCCCAAGTTTGATCTTCAGCATCTCATATTGTCCCCCAACCCTGCCAGGAGCAATTTCTGAGCACAGAGCCAGGATACCTCTGAGCACCACCAGGTGTGTTCCAAAACCAAAAATTAAATAGTTAATTGGAAATTTGTCATTTGTATTAAGATATTTTGATCCCTTTGAAAATAAAAATTGATATTTGGGAATAATTCTTCAGTTACCTTCGCTAGCTATAATACATATATATCATATTACTTTTATTCTTTTTTGAAATTATATTTTACATACTCAAGCTACTTTCAAACAATAGTGGAAGTTACTGTTCTGGTGGCATGTTTCTAATAATGTGAATATAGTATTATTTGTTTTTTCTTTGTTTTCCAAAGTGTAATCATGCAAAAGCTTTTTGTAAAACCCATCTTATTATTTGATTTTCACTTAAGTGATACATATATATGTGCTGCTGCTTACTCAGATATCACAACAATGGGATCAAATGAAGCATAATTTTTTGTTCAGAGAACATTTCGTGCTGCATTTCTCTCCTTTGCATAGAAAAATTATCTCCACCAATAAGCACAGTAACAACAGCAAAATTAAGTTTGGTTCTCTTTCCAATTAGTAATTAATTTTAAAAAAGAATAACAAATAGGCTCTTTGTGCTCCAGATAATCCCCTGAATTATGCATTCCTTAACTGCCACTAATATTGAGAACTAGCTTACAGTTAACATTAACTTATGCTTTCAAATAACATTAGTCATTTCAAAATAATAGGAAAATACTTATGCTTTGGGAAATGTGCATATTTTTTCCCTTAAGTTATTTAATCGAAGTTCATTCTTACCTTTTGCATGCTTGCTAAAGCTATTGTTATTTAGTATGCATCAATAAGTAAACTTTCAATTATCTTGGTAAGCACATCCAAAAATAACATAAGAATCAAAAGGCAATGGTGTATTCAGTAATTGTTCCAAATAAATAATTTTGATAGATAGGATCTTTGCTTAATTTCAAATGAAATGGAAATCTTACCTAATTAGTTTTGCTATAATTAAACTATGCAGAAATGCCCAGTTAAAAATCCTGGTTTACTTAAATAATATAGCCCTTTCCCTTTTAGACTTATTGTGACTTACTAAAAAAAGTGTTGTGTATTTCACAAAAATTATTAATTTGTAAGAAAGATTTTAATCAATACAGTAAAAAGGATTATCATTTTAAAATTATAAATAATCACTGTTAGTCTAACACAGCTATTTTTTTCTTAATGAGCTTTTTTGTTATATGCATAATATAAGTTTGCTAATGCCAAGAATGACTTAGCTAGATGTCACATCCTTTAAAGTGTGTATGTATTTGCGTATATGTGTGTTTTGAGACCTGTTTCAGGATTCACATTTGTTCATATCAATATACTGAAATTTCTGTTCATAACATAATCTACCTCAGCTCAGTATTTTGATATTCTTTTCAAAATAAAAAACCTAGTAGGAATTCCCTTGAAATAAATAATAGGACTAATGAATTTTTATGTCTTTCAGACAATTCTGTAGTATAGTCCCATTAATATTTTTTCCTTTTTATAAGGCTTGAAGCAAATCCCATGATACTCCAAGAATTTAGATACTGATTACTTGCGATTGGTTCCTGGTGATTTGCTTTTAATAATTTCCAGTTGAATTTAATGAAAGTATGACTCCAGAAATGCTGCTTCATTAAAATTGCATCTTTTCCCCTTTGAGTAAGGTTTCAGTCATTTCAACCATTTTGTGGGGTGTTTTTCTCCCTAATGATTGAGAAAGCAGACAATTAAGAATTTCACTTTAATTCTTCATGTGACTCACCCTGAAAATTTGAGAAATCATGAAAAATGTTCTTAGTCGGGATTTTACCTTATTTTAAATTTCATCAGATTATTTTCTAAATATTTTTCTTAAAAGAATCATGAAAATTTGGTGGGAGAGAAGGAAACTTAGAAAATAATTTGCATCTACAAGAGTAATAAGTTCTTTTTCTAACTAACATATATTTAAAGCTTGATTAAGTTATACTGTGCAGCATTCAGATTTAATTTAACTGAGATGGTGATTTGCAAATGAAAATCTACATGGATCCTTTTTTTAAAATCAAAATGCAAATTAGTACAATTGCAGTAAAATATATTTGCAAATGAATCCTGTTGCTTTATTCATTTATTGTGTAATTACTGCAATCCTTCCCACCTTGTTTTCAGTATTTCTTAATCATTAAGTCGGAAGCATGACAGCAGTGCCAGCCCTGGCATGATTCTCTTTGACTAAAACCTTGTAAATTAACACAATTAGCACAGCATCATCCTGCTAATTAACTTCCAGTGTCTGGTGCAGTGGTTTTGCAAACAAGGAAGAAAGAGTCAGAAGGGAATCAACATGCCATTCTGTTACCAAACTCTGTGCTGTGTTCAGCTGAGCTCAGTAAGTCAAAGCTAGCCATGTCAGAAGCCAGAAACAGGCAAGGAAGAACTAAAGAGGAGAAAAGCAGAAGTGGAAAGGCTGAAAGAGAAAAGCTGAAGTGGTAGGAACTGTCAGAATAGACTGGTTATTCCCAGATGTAAACTGATACCCAGATGCTGCATTTAGGCCGGGTCTCCTTTTCAAGGAATCTCTGCCAGAGGGCAGAAAACAGTTAGCAAAATTCCGTTTGGGTAATACAAAGGAGATTATGAAGCCTTGCTTAATATAGCTGTACCAGAATAGGAAGTATACTAAGCAAGCAGAGATGAGAATTCGATGAGCCAGCCACAAGAAATAGATTGGGATTCTGTGCTCTTCTCTGAGTAACTGCATGTGTGTACTTGGGAAACTAGTGTTAAACTCTTTGGCCTCTGGTCCCTTATTCTGTGAAAAAGAGTCATTTGTATAGTGTCTTTAAACTTTATAATAATAAACAAATGTATTTATTTCAAAACAACCCCCTAAATAAATTCAAAATGAATTCTAGCTGCTGCTATTTTATTTCTTTTCTGCCTCTATGTCATTTGACTCTGCCTCTCCTCCCTCCCTTCCATCACACACACACACGCACACACACACACACACACACACACACACACACACACACACACACGTACCAGCGATCAAATCCATGATCTTACATAAAGCATGTACTCTATTCTTGAGCTTTTTCCCCTGATCTGCTTATTATTATTTTCTTTGGAATAAAAATATACTCATTTTTTTAGTTCACTGCTTACTACTCGTTTATTTCAGCAATACAGAATATGATGGCATCTTATTATCCTGTTGTACTCTTGGAGTTCTTGCTATATATACACTGATTCCCAAAGAAATGTAGTTAAAATCTAGGCTCTTTATTTGTTCTCTGTTCCTATGTTTACTTCCACCTCTGTATATATACATATGCATCTATAAAGATGTACTCATATATATACAAATACGTATGTGTATATATGTATACATATATATTCTTCCCTTTCAATCCTATATAAGGTAGAGAGAGAAGGATCACAAAGGAGGAAGAACACTAGCTAGAAGACCAACAGACAAGTGTTGCGTGTGTGTGTGTGTGTGTGTATGTGTGTGTGTGTTTTCAGATTCAACAGAACTGAGAGGCAGAAAGGAACCAGTTGTAATTCATACCGAGTTGTAGTCTTTGTGCGATGAAAGCGGTGGAGCGCTGCCTGGGAGATTGCTTTGCTGCACTCCACGAAGCAGATTTGAAACTGTCGTGGACCACTTTAGATGAGAGTTGGATTATGGAATGACCTGCTATGTCTGTGTCATATTGTTCTGCGCAGGGAGCATTATACTGTGCTAACTAGGTGTTCAGTACCAAATAAGAGAGGTATCCTAGATGGGATCTGTCAGCTGTATCTCATTTTTATATTGGTTAAAATATAAAACAGAAACTATGATAGAGAGGAGCTGGCTATTGCACATGTTAATACCACCACAAGCTAGATGCTTAAAATGTATGCATATTTTACTAGAGGAGTCTATAGTGAGTTCTAATCTCACAGTAAGGTATATGTTTATATATAAATGATTTCATGTGTACATATCAAGTAAATTGTTTTAACGGAGATAGATTTTCTTTTTACTAGAAATGAAAAAGAGCTCTGGTCATATATAGAGTTTGTTATAATTCATCTTACTTTTTTATACAACTGAAATATGGTCCATGTTAAAGTACATATTATAATGATCATAATAGTTATGAATTGCTGATGCCCTTGGTTATGCTGTTATCATTAATGGGAAATAATTGGTAACAAGAATTTGTGGGAGGAAGCTTTAATAATTTGGATGAGTGTCTAAATGAATTAACATTTCTTCCTCCTCCCCCCAAATCTTCAGGCTTGAAGATGCAGTGGACGCCGGAGCATGCCCAGTGGCCAGAACAGCACTTTGACATCACTTCAACCACCCGGTCTCCTGCCCATAAAGTTGAAGCCTATAGAGGTCATTTGCAGCGCACCTATCAGTATGCCTGGGCAAATGATGATATATCTGCTCTGACTGCATCCAATCTACTAAAAAAATATGCAGAGAAGTATTCCGGCATTTTGGAAGGCCCCGTAGACCGACCTGTACTCAGTAATTACTCAGATGCACCGTCGAGTCTAGTGAATGGTAGGAAAAATGACAGCGAACCCTGGCAGTCTTCCTTGAATTCTGAGGCTGTGTATCCTATGAACTGTGTTCCGGATGTTATCACTGCCAGCAAAGCTGGAGTCAGTTCAGCCCTCCCTCCAGCAGATGTCTCTGCCAGTATAGGGAGCTCTCCTGGGGTGGCCAGCAACCTGACAGAACCTAGTTATTCCAGTAGCACCTGCGGAAGCCACACCGTCCCTAGTCTTCATGCAGGGCTTCCATCTCAGGAATACGCCCCGGGATACAACGGATCATATTTGCATTCCACCTACAGTAGCCAGCCAGCACCTGCACTTCCTTCACCTCATCCGTCACCTTTGCATAGCTCTGGGCTCCTGCAGCCACCACCGCCTCCTCCTCCACCGCCAGCCCTGGTCCCAGGCTACAACGGGACGTCTAACCTCTCCAGTTACAGCTATCCCTCGGCGAGCTACCCTGCTCAGACTGCTGTGGGATCCGGGTACAGCCCTGGGGGTGCACCCCCTCCTCCTTCAGCATATCTGCCTTCAGGAATTCCTGCTCCTACGCCCCTACCACCCACCACTGTTCCTGGCTACACCTACCAGGGTCATGGTTTAACACCTATTGCCCCTCCAGCTCTGACAAACAGCTCAGCAAGTTCTCTCAAAAGGAAAGCTTTCTATATGGCAGGGCAAGGAGAGATGGACTCCAGCTACGGAAATTACAGCTACGGCCAACAGAGATCTACACAGAGTCCTATGTACAGAATGCCCGACAACAGCATTTCAAACTCAAATCGGGGGAATGGCTTTGACAGAAGTGCTGAAACATCATCCTTAGCATTTAAGCCAACGAAGCAGCTAATGTCCTCTGAACAGCAAAGGAAATTCAGCAGCCAGTCCAGTAGGGCTCTGACCCCTCCTTCCTACAGTACTGCTAAAAATTCATTGGGCTCCAGATCCAGTGAATCCTTTGGGAAGTACACATCGCCAGTCATGAGTGAGCATGGGGACGAGCACCGGCAGCTCCTCTCTCACCCAATGCAAGGCCCTGGACTCCGAGCAGCTACCTCAGCCAACCACTCTGTGGACGAGCAACTGAAGAACACTGACACGCACCTCATTGACCTGGTAACCAACGAGATCATCACCCAAGGACCGCCGGTGGACTGGAATGACATTGCTGGCCTCGACCTGGTCAAGGCTGTCATTAAAGAGGAGGTTTTATGGCCAGTGCTGAGGTCAGATGCATTCAGTGGACTTACGGCCTTACCTCGAAGCATCCTTTTATTTGGACCTCGGGGAACAGGCAAAACATTATTGGGCAGATGCATAGCCAGTCAGTTGGGGGCCACCTTTTTCAAAATCGCTGGCTCTGGACTAGTGGCTAAGTGGGTCGGAGAAGCAGAGAAAATCATCCATGCCTCTTTTCTTGTGGCCAGGTGTCGCCAGCCCTCGGTGATATTCGTCAGTGACATTGATATGCTTCTCTCCTCCCAAGTGAGTGAGGAACACAGTCCAGTCAGTCGGGTGCGAACCGAATTTCTGATGCAGCTGGACACTGTACTAACTTCGGCTGAGGACCAAATCGTCGTCATTTGTGCCACCAGTAAACCTGAAGAAATAGATGAATCTCTTCGGAGGTACTTCATGAAACGACTTTTAATCCCACTTCCTGACAGCACAGCGAGGCACCAGATAATAGTACAACTGCTCTCACAGCACAATTACTGTCTCAATGACAAGGAGTTTGCACTGCTCGTCCAGCGCACAGAAGGCTTTTCGGGACTAGACGTGGCTCATTTGTGTCAGGAAGCAGCAGTGGGCCCCCTTCATGCCATGCCAGCCACAGACCTTTCAGCCATTATGCCCAGCCAGTTGAGGCCCGTTACATATCAAGACTTTGAAAATGCTTTCTGCAAGATTCAGCCTAGCATATCTCAAAAAGAGCTTGATATGTATGTTGAATGGAACAAAATGTTTGGTTGCAGTCAGTGATGACTTCATTAAAAAAAGTTGTAATGAATGTTGGCACACACACATAAAACCTGCTACATAGGGTCTAGAGCCCCTTTCCAGTAGTGTTTAAATCGCAAAGGGTACTGGGGAAAGACGACACATAAGTTGCATATTTAGAGTCAGGGTAGATTTGGAGGAAAATTGCATCAAGTGAGATTCTGATTTGAATGCCCCAGATGACAGAAAGCATCTGTTGATGCTCAGTTCAGTTCGAGCTAGACAACACTCACCAAGGAGCAAGGTGCAAGTGTGTTGATTTCAAAAGGACATGAACCTCGTGTGTTGATTCCATTCTGCTGTTCTCGAGATTTAGTTGCTGTCAAGTGCCTGGAGTGGTGCTTTATTTTTTGTTTGCCTCACAATTACATTGGTGGCATGTGCTAATATAAAGAGCTTTAACTTCAAACATTATTGGACTAAAGAGATGAACGGTTGTATTACGACAGAAAACCAGATTTTTGCCATTTTAAGAGCAACAGTATTCCTCAATCCTGTCTGTTCTGCAGTATTAAGCTAAGAACAGGTAAACAGGGTAACGGTAATCTGGACCTTAATTTCTGCAGTTCATTTCTTTTTAATGTTCTTGTCTGCAAAAACTCAGGAAAGCGATTGTGATTTGTACAGTACCTCAAAGGAATGTGTTGAAAGCACTATGTACTGCTGAGAGTAATGGGATAGGCTTCAATGTTACTTTATATTAAAATGTATGTTTACCTCAACAATTGGAAACGAGCAAGGAAAATTTCTTTGAATGTATCCAGAAAAATACTGATGTGTGGTTCAATGGAATATGTACAATTTAAAATAGAAATTGAAGGATTCAAACAAAAAAATGGTCTTTTACTAATTTGGGGGAACTCACCAGAGTAGAATATTTCTTTATGTCAATAACTGCAAGAGTTCTTCGTGCATTGCTCCTTGATACTAAGTGAAAATGTTCTTAAAAGGTACACTGGTTAATGGAAAGCTACTTTATTCAGTTTGTGTTAGTGTCTAGAACTGTCAGCCACAAGACCTGGTCCAAACCCTGAAAGTCACAGTACCTGAAAACTAGGACTGCCATTAACGGCATTAGGGGTGCTGGTGGTGGTGGTTTGCAAGTTCTCTCTTGAAATTGCTAGGATTAGTATCATTCTATTCACTAATCTAGCATTTAGGCTTGCTGTGCTATTTGATAGAATGCAGATGATAGCAACCAAAACAAATAAACCAAGAAACACACATATATTGTATATATAAGATATGTATCATATATATACACACATATATGTATATCCACAAAGAATGTCTTCATTCCCTTCTTTTGGCACCTCTTTTTGTCAGTGCAATTTCGCTTCTCATTTTGAGATCTTTTGGGCTGTATGTAGTGCTCCCACATTCATTTCTACCTCAGTTTCATTATCTTTCTCTTGGGGGAAAAGTTTTAAAAAAATAAAAGTGATCACTTAACACAAACGTAGTATAGTTTCTCAACCATGATACTTTTTTCTGCTTTTTCAATCATAAATATTTTCAGAAACATTCTTCATTCTTCTCCATTCTACCCTTGCCAGGTATTCTATGTGGTAGCTATGTTTCATCATTTCTTCTCCTTTCCTGCTCCCCACCATGTTGTTCTTTGCATCCTTTAATGCTTTGTGTGCAAGTTTTATTGCTAACTGGCTGATGGTCAGCAGTGCTTCTGAGCAGTGACAGTGTAGGCTGTAGCTTTCTTTCCAAAGCTTCTGCATAAGCAGAGCAGCCTGAATTTTGAATGTATTTTTCTTGTTGTTGTTTTTTTTTCTCTTTCCTTTTTTATCCCTTAAAGCAGAGTGAGAAATGCAGTAACAAGACTGGCAAAGCACTGGCGTTTTATGTATTCAAAAAATTGATGTACATTAAAAATAATCTTTAAATAAATGCAATGAGAAGCCCCAAGAAAGGTCTTAATGGTATTGTTTATTTTTTTTATTCTTTCAAAAATTTTTGCTGATTTCACCCACAACGTCAAATTTTCTGAAACACTTAACATAGGGAAAACTGGGAAGGACTTTATGTTATTTATGGAATTTTTATAGTTTGATTACTACTTCCCTTTTTAATTTTTCCTGTTTCTATAAACTGGGGAAATGGACCACAATTTAATTTATTATGACATTATATCAATTGAAACTGAACTTACATAGAAATATTCCATAATAAAGAGCTGTGCCTTCATAAAGGATACAAAAAATGATATTTAAGGATGTCCTCTGCTTTTCATCACGAATAAATGCTACAATCGTATTCTAGCTCTACCCTGCACTTTCCTTATTTTAAAGAAATTATAATATCCGCATTAACTTATAGGCTCATATTGATCTCATTGGCAAGTTTACTTTTGCACAGTGCTGACCTAGTTTTAGTCTTTAGACATTACATTTTATTCCTCCAACATGCTGTGTTCACTTGAAAGCAACGAGCAAGTTTTGACAAACCTAGTTTTATTTAAGACAAATTTGGAAAACCCAATATTGGCCCACATTTTTGTGTGACTCTTAATACTCAATATGACTGCACTATTGTTTTTTCTCCTCACTTATGAAACTGAAGATAAACTATAAAGTCATACGTACTGAATTTGTAGACCTAAATGACTAGAATTACTTTTGAGACATTATTGATCAAAACTTTATGAAATTAGGCAGAAGCTGATATGATGCATGAATTTCACTTAGTTTTATGACAATTTGGTCTACAATGAGGCCCTAAAATTTGGTCTGTTAGAAAATTGGGCCTCCTGAAGAAATGAGATCTGGTTGAGGAGTTAGACTGACCTTTTGAATGGATGGTGCTAGTGGTTTTTTGATTCTGTGTGGCAGAATTACATGCCAGTTCCTTAATGGCCTGGCCTCATAATAACCTCTTTTATGATTCATCCCTTCCAGAGCTTGGGGTAGAGGAAAGGGTACCACATCATCAGAAATGATTGTATACACAGTGAAAGTAGAGCTCAGTAATCCAGGTTTTGTATTCTTGGCCTCATTTTGACTGCTAAATGTCTGGTTGAAGAAGACAACTAATGAAGGTAAGGTAATGAGCCAGTTTAAAATCCTTACTGTATAGCCAGGACACTGAGCCAATCCACTTAACAGCCCCTAATTCACTTCTTCATAACTGCAAATAACATTTCCAACAGGGGCAAAAAGGAAGTGAAGGAAACTACTTCAGAAGAAGAATCAATAAGAAATTCAAGAAGTAGTTCATAGTGACCTTACGTGTGACAAATGGAAAAATTCTACACTACTGGCATGCTTCTCACCAAAATATTTAGAACATTAGTGACAATATGGAAAACTTTGCTGACTGAGCTGATCAATGGAATGTGAAGGCAGTATACTTTAAGGCTATTTACTTTCACACAGAATGTTTATCTATTAGTCAGTTTGTATTCTACTCAAATGCAGATAGACGGGTATAATGTTTTCTTGTGCATTTGAAACCTATCAAGGAGAAAATAAACCATTCTACTAAAATACATAGGCCAAACACCATCTGGGCAAGTGATAAAAGCTATCCAGAGGCTATGCTATGTAAAATAGCAAGGTCAATTTACATGGGTTGCTTAGTACTTGGCTATGCAGTTTTTAAAAGAATAGATCCTCCTCCCCCCAAAAAAGTCCAAGTTAATTCCTGTAATAGGTCCTTGTAAATTGAAATATATTTGTGGGTTGGAAAAATGTTTTAGAGTCATTTGCATTTTCTTTTTCTGAAAATGTGTCTATTCAAATATAACAGAAAGATAACTTCTATCACCTCATTCTCAAGTTTCATAGCAAGAAAACGGTATCATGGTCACTGAAACAGTGTACTTCAAAGTTAAAGGGACACAGTTTGCTGAACTATTGAGGCCACTAAAGTAATATATATATATATATATATATATATAAATATATATGTATGTATGTTTGTGTGTGCGTATGTATGTGCTATTTTACCACCACCTAGTTAAGATAACATCTCTTTTCCTCTAGTCAAAAACAACCGGTTACTACACTTCCTCAGATATATGTGACCACTTTACATTTTCCATGTTTCAATTTTTGTTAGAAAAGTAAAATCTTCGGTTGAGTCATCTGCAGAATTTCCTATAAAGCACATTAGCAAACTTGCAGCTCTGAGTATTTCAGAATTTAAAACCAGCTATCCTTGTGACTAACCAATACATAAAGTGGAGCTCACACTCTGCTAAGACCTCTGGTTGACATTCGATTTTGAACCTGCCAGATGCATTTGTGTGAACCAGGGATACTGCATCATTAATGAACAAGTCTCTCCTTTTTCCCCTGTTTTTAAATACAACACAAGCAGTGTAGCACTAGGCACTGCAATTGTCAAAGACAATTAGACTGAAAGCAGGAAAATTTCACCTCCCTGTCTCAGTGATATGTAGAATGTCGGCAGCATGGGTCAGCCTTGCCACAGAGTTGTGTAAGAATATATGAATCAGTTCTATAGAATGTTAAATATTTATAAAATGGTTCTGTAGTACACCAAGGTTGGGAGCACATTCATTCTTTCTTCTCGTCTTCAAGTAGAAAAAAAACCAAACAATATAACAAAACAGAAGTTTTTTTCCAGGCTTAAAACTCTTATTTAATGCCTCTCACATTCTTTCCTTCTTTCTCTTTTCTTTTCCCTCAGTCACTTTTCCTTCTTTGTATGTATGTGTGTATGTGTGTTATCTTTGTGGATTATATACAGTTGCTAGAGAGTATTCATTTCCTTTTCTTTTTTCATCTGACATATATTCAAATGTTGTTCTTTATAACCATTTCTACCTCATTGCTACATATTGTACATGTAGTATTTATTTGTTGTCTTTTTTTGAATGTCATGCATTTCCTAAGAAAAAGACATGTCCTTGAACTTGAACAGTCTACCTCAGAAAGACTGTCTCTACACTGAACAGTATTAGCAAACTAAATGATAAGAAGCATTAGCAAAGTGTGGCAGGGTAGATAATGCATGAGTACTTGGGATACTGATGGACTTTTAATTGTACTAATAACACAAGACTGCTTAAAAGAACTTAAAGTTATGTACTGTGTAGGCCTTCATCAATGTCCCATTTGGACATAACATACACAAAACAGCTCTATTCCTGTCTGCCCATCTCTGAGAAATGTGTTAACATTCCCAAGCATTTTACACTGGCAATCTGGCTACTTAAAATAGACAAAGTAAAAAAGATTTCTTTGTTTTAAGGGACTTTTTTATTTTGGCCTGACTAACACAACTAAATTTTACCAAAAAAAAAAATTTATTCAATTATTTTTAATGCAGTCTTCTGTGATTTTTAAATGATTCATTTTAATTCTGTGACTCCTGATATAACTAATTTTTTTAAAAGCAATGAGGTTGCAAGGACCTACTTCACACTAAAAATAAACCAAAAACATTTAAGTGGCACTTCCCAAAGGAGTTACCAACATGGAGTCATGGGTGCTTCAGAGTTCCATAACAAAGCATTTTGTTTCTGATTTCTCTTTATAACATGTATTTGTCAGGTGAGTAATTGTACAACTAGTAGCACATCAAATTACTCTGTATGAAGTGTTTTATGTTTTACTATTTATTTTAGAATTCATTATTTTTCTTCACCAGCTCTATACTGCAGTTGCAAAGGAACACTTACTTTAAAAAATACTGAAAGGGTCCACCACCCACCAAATCCTGAATGGACTTTTGAAGTTGCTTGTCAGCAAATTGTGGATATTTTACAAAAGCAAATGAACTGTGACAATCCACAACTCCCACAGATGTGAATTCAGAAATGCATCTGAAACTCCCGGTATGCCTGACAATCTATTCTTTAAGTTTCATTAACAAAGTGGCATCCAATCTTTTCACTTACAATTCCTTGCAGGAATGTATTGTCTAGAGGCTGTCTAATAGTGATTAAGAAAGAGAGAGTTTTTGTTTGGTTTTGTTTGTTTACTGTATTAGGTGAGGAATGCCATATTTCTTGTCAGC